>CAKNYM010052823.1:528127-544239 GCA_932195095.1 Andricus curvator
TTAAAAGTTAATTTCTTACCTGAAAATTGAACTATTTCATTTTTGGTAAAAAAATATCTTTCTTCAGTTGCAAATTCAACTATTTAGTTTGAAATTCATCTTTCTTGATTGACAATTCATCTTTCTTGATTGACAATTCATCTATTTGTTTAAAGATTCAACTTTTCAGGTTAAAAATTCAACTGTCTTCAGAAAATAAGCCTTTTTGCTTGAAAACTGAACTATTTCGTTAAAAGTTAAACTAATTTCTCAAAAATTAGCTATTTTTGCTTGACAGTTCAACTATTTGATTGTTAATGCAACTGTTTGGTTGAAAATAATTTATTTTAGTTGAAAATTAATTTGCTTTTGTTGAAAATGCATCTTTTTGGGTTGAAAATTCAACTTTTTTGTTGATAATACAATATATTTTGATTTTAAATCATAGGAATCTAAAGTGTTTCATATTAAATTAAATATGCGGTATTTACAAAAACAATCCAAAAATGGTAAAATAATTTAGATTAATAATAATTAAACTGGTCCCGAGAAACTAAAATAAAAACAGTTCATGACAGCATTTATAGGATGAAAGTTGAAGAGTGTTCCAAAATGTTAAAATTTGTCAACGAAACAAAAAAACAGTGTAAAAAGTATTCAGTAAATTACCTTGCTCATCTTACTCCTTGGCCCAAACGTAATCCAAAAGACAGGCAGAAGAAGAAATAATGTTGCTAAATTTCTCATTTCACATCGCGGAAAAAGAGATATAACCACACTTCTCGACCTTCGAACACATACTCCAAATTTTGTGGCTCGAACAAATTCATAATTTGAACGGATTGATCAATATTGAGTTCCGGATCACTTACATTACCATCTATAATAATTTCATCTACATTAACTGAGAAAAGACAAGTTTATTGATGGTTAATTTATCAGAGGTTAGTTTTCAATGAGCCGCAGAGCGTAATTACTTACTTTAATTTTCCTGAATCAGGTTTCGAGGTATATTGGCTAGTGCTCGATGCGTCCGAACAAATTGCGTACTCGCCTTAGGCATTTTCAATAATACACAGAATATTACAAACGAGTAATATTCGAAATTCACTGCACTGTCAAAAAACAATACCCAGCACTAATTCTGTGAGCGCATGGAGATGACGTTTCAGTAGGAAATCGGTCTGGCCCGCTATGGCCCAAGTATGGGCCACAGAGTTCTGCCGATCAGGGCCAGATCGGGAATCCCGATCGGGGCCAGATCGGTATTACGTACGAAATCGGGCGATTTCTGCACGGGTTGAATTTTCTAGATTTGTCTTTAATTAAAACCGATGAAAGACATATTATTACTGACTGGCATAGGAAAAAGATTTGTTCAGGTAGAACACTTAGTTCTCTCTTAAATCACTCTATTCCAAATGAGATAGGAATCATTAAAAATTTGATTGATAGAACCCTTAAATTATCACATCCAGTTTTCCATGGAAAAAATATTGAACTATGTAAACAAATTCTTTTTCTTAACCATTACCCTTTTGAATTCTTTGAAAAACATGCGCATAACAGAATAAATTATATTAAAAACAAAAACAATGATCAAAATAAAATAAACTGAGAAGATTATAATACATTTAACACTGTTGTTCTTACATATTTTGGTAAAATCTCGGAGATTTTGAAATCAATGTTGGGAAAATTAGGTTTACATACTATTTATAGAGTTCGTTTTAAGAGCAAGGTGATTGTAAAATTGGGAAGAGATAGATATGAAACGCTAGACAAAAAATGTGTAATTTACAAAATTAATTGTAAAGATTGCAAGTCAGTTTATATAGGGCAGACACATATCACTCAGTCCTTTCAAAACATAAGGTTACACATGGTCATGACTTCAATTGGAATTATATTAAAATTCTTTATCATGAAAAAAATCAGAAAAAGAGGGAATTCATGGAAATGTTATTTATGAAGAGAGAAGGTAACAAGACTATCAATTTAAAAAGGGACCTCTCAAGATATAACAAAGTATGGGATAGAGTAATTAATTGGTTAAAGTCATTTTCTTTGACTAGATAATAGAAAGTATTCCTTTCTATTAAACAATCAATTTCCCAATAAATAATTTTGAATACATTAAACTTGATTAATTTCTAATTAAAACTGATTAAAATATTTTCTTTACAGGTATATTCATTTTTTCATAGCTTTAGTTATTCCCTATAAATAATCCCTGATGAGGAGGTCTAAATTGGCCTCGAAGCATGTTGGTCCTTTCGTTGGATAAAAAGGACGGAGAAAGGAAAAAGTGAGAGGCTGGTATTTGGTTGACTTTTTCCCTTTTTCTTCCTCTTTTTTCATTATGTTATTCTTGTCTCTAATGAGCCGAAAAGTTAGGTTGTTTTAGGAATTTTATTTTTTAATTATGAATCTTTTTCCTGCTTATTTTGCAAAAATTATTCATGATAAAATGGAATTCTTTTCAATCTTAATTAAAAATAAACTTTCCCCATTCTCCTCTTTTCCCATTTTTACATTTTTAGTATTATCTCGAGAATTCATGATGATTTTAAAAGTTTTATTAGTTTAAATTGAAGATAAGACCTGAAAGATTAAGTGGTATGAATTTGAGATTTTTGCTGCAACTTTCCTAGGTCATGCCACAAATTGAAGTCTGTACGTCTGTCTGTGAGTACGATAACTTTTGAAAGAATTAATTTATTAGATTGTCCTTTCGTACACTCTTTTAGTGTCAGAAACTAAAGGTCAAGTTTGTTAGCCATCTATTTTGGATAAAAATTCAAAAAGTTGGAGGATTTTCAAAATTTTTAAGACTATTTTTAAGATTTAAAAATTCTATATATGGCTGTTTGTAGTACTCGGAAAGTCGAACAATTTATCTTTACAACTCTGTCAATAGAAAGAAAATTATCAGAGTATATATTATAGTATATATATATAATATATAATATATTATATATATAATATATATAATTAAATATATTATATATATATATACATATATATATATATTATATATTATAGTATATATTATAGTATATATTATAGCATTTGCAAAATTAAAAAAAAACGAAAATGAAAATTTCAAGCTAAAAAACGCACGATATGAAAAAAAGTCAAGAGATAAAAACGTTGCTTTCTGAAAGCCCTACAAGATTATCATAACAGCTATTAGAATTTTCTTGAAAAATATAAAAATTCACATTTTTATCGCACAAAAAATAACGAAAAATAAAAAATCCATTTTGTGGTTGAACTATGTAAGATACGAAAAAAAAATGAATAGACAAAAACTACGCAGCCAAAAAAGATTTATAAATTTCATATTTATCGTTTCAATTGTTTTTATTGTAAAAAATAACATTAAAAATAAAAATTAAATAAACTTGTGGAAAAACGACACAAGGTACGAAAAAAATTATTAGACAAAAGTTGTTCACCTAAAAAAGAGTTACAAATTTATCATTATTCATTTCTTCATGGGATGCGTAGTTTTTGTTTTAGTCGTAAAAAATAACATCAAAAATAAGAAATAAATTTTCTTGGAAAAACGACACAATGTTCGAAAAAAATTAGTGGACAAAAGTTGGTCACCCAAAAAAGATCTACAAATTCGTCATCAATTATTTTTTGATACGATTCATATTTTCTATTCAAATCGTAAAAAATAACATTGATAATAAACAAATTAAGTTCTTGGAAGAAAGACACAAGGTGCAATACAATATTAATTGACAAAATTGTTTTTTATAGGATGCGCACTTTTTAAATTATAAAATCAAGACAACAAAAATACGTCTGTTTCAATACCAATGCCCATTATTGTATACCATTAAGCCATTTCCCTTTCGGGGTAGGCGTGACACTACCCGATTCGGGTAGTGTTTCTAGGTTGATAACTTGTAGTAAATAACTACAAGTGTGGGCTCACCACACCCACGATGTGCCAACAGCACTCAGTTTTCTCGAATGGTCACCCATCCAAGTGCTAACCGCGCCCAACGCTGCTTAACTTCAGTGATCTGACGAGAACTGGTTTTTTCAGCGTGGTATGGCTGTTGGCTTATGACTATGATTTGTAATAATATTTTATTGAAATGATACATTATTCAAAAGATAATGAAAAGTTCGCACTTTGGACGAAATCGAGTACGGAACACGAGGTACGTGATGAGAAGGTGTTCGTTAAAGCCCAAGGAGCTTTAACAACAGCGAATTCACAATCACCAAATGGCAGTTGTCGATGCTTTGATCCAACAGATGGGCGCCCTAGGTCCTTAATTTATATACGTAATTTTTGAAAATTAGCAAATGAAACAAATAACTCGCAGTAATTGCACAGAAAGTTAAAAAACGAACCTAGCCAACAACAATTTAAAAAAAGTCAGGGAATTTTATTACTCAGGGAAAAGTCAAGGATTTAACAAAAAAATCTGGTAAAAATCAGGGAATTTGTATAACTTCAAATAATAGTTAAGAAGAATAAATTAAAAAATTTTCAATTTTATTTTGAAATTGTTTTATTCCATTTCTAAAAGATTCTAGGGTAAAAATCTTACAAGTTCAAGATTCTGGTCTTTAAATATTAATGGTCAGGGAAAGTCAGACATTTTTCAGAGAAAAATTAGGGAATTTTAAAAATGACGTTTTGCGGTAACCCTGATATAATATTCTTGTTAGTAAGTTTTTTGCCTTTTGTATTTTTATTCACATTTCATTTCTTTGCAGTTGATTCTTCTGAAGATTATCTTTTTAGTTATGCATTCAATTTTTTTTTTTAATTGAACAATTGTGTTAAAAAATCATCCTTTTTGGTTGAAGTTAAATATTTTTTGTTCAAAAATTCGACCGTTTGGTTTAACATTTATCTTTGTAAGTTGAAAATTCAACTATTTGCTTAAAAATTTAATCATGTTGTTAAAAATTCGTCTCCTGGGTTTGAAAGTTTAACTATTTGGTTGTAAATATAACTATTGGTTCTAAAATGATTTTTTTAAATTTCGTCACTTTTGGTAGAAGATTAATCTTTCTAGGGTGACAATTCAACTATTTGTTGATAATTCTTCTTTTTGGTATGGGAGATTAATTTCTTTTGATAGAAGTTTCATCTTTTTTGGTTGAAAATTGATATATTTGTTAAAACTTCGTCTTTTTCCGTTGTGTTCAATCATTTTTTATTTAGAATTAAAATCTTTTCTGGTTGAAATATCAAATATTACATTTGTCATTGAGGATTTATCTTTTTTTATTAAAATTCTCACAAATTGTTTAAAATTTAAACTACTTTGTTAAAAATTCATTTTTTTCTTCAAGATTTAGCATTTTAGTTGAAAATTCCAATATTTTTTTGAAAATACATCTTTACAGGTCGGATCTTCAACTGTTTGGTTTCAAATTCAACTATTTTGTTGAAAAATTAAATTATTTTGTTAAAAATTCCACAATTTTGTAAAAATATCATATTTTTAATTCGAAAGTTTGACTGCTTTGTTATACATTCGTCTTTTTATTTAGATAATTTAACTATTTGGTTAAAAATTTAACTGCTTTCTGATTGAAGTATAATCCGTTTTGTTTGAAAATTCGACCATTTGGTTGAGAATTCATCTTTGTATTTTGAAAATTAAAAACAAAGTTTAAAAATTCAACTATGTTGTTGAAAATTAGTCTCTTTGTTTTGAAAGTTTAACTATTTGGTTATAAATTGATCTGTTTGTTCTAAAATGATTTTCTTTTATTCGTTTTTTTTTGGTAGAAAATTAATCTTTTTTGGTTGAAAATTCAACTGTTTTGTTGAAAAGGAAATATATTTCGACTTGAAATCTCAAGTGTTTCATATTGAGTTTAATATTATCGCCATATATTAATTTTATTTCAAAGAATTAGTTCCCGATTTTCGTGAGAAATCATATGTTTTTAGCCTAATCTTTTAATCGGCGATGAAAGATAACGAAGGCAACAAAAATAAGAAAGATAATAAAGATAGCAAAGATTGAAGGCGATTAAAAGTGTGGCGCAAACCGTTTGTCTCGACTCCGTGGAGGGAAAATATCAAAGCCCTATTTCTCTATTTCCCCTATTATACACGGAAAAAATTTATCCTTAAAAAAGTCACGAACTAGTAGCTAGGTCTCGGATATGAGAAAAATGTATTGGATATTGATGTATTTTCGTAAATAATCTGCGAACTTTGAGAAAGAATTGACGAACTCGATGTGAAAATTCTAAAACGGTTCATCACTGTTTTTTACGTGAATAATTAAAAAAATATTACGAGGGATTGAGGAAATATTCTCAGAGCACTCACGAGCTTGCCCGACAAATCTGGGAACTAGAAATTAGGTTCGCCTGTACGTGGCCCGCACACACGCTCGCCCAAGCGCGCGGTGCGTGTGTGCGCTCGTATGTGTGCTTCGAGCTCGTCGGATGATTGGCTAGATGTTTTATAACACCTATTTTGTTTGGCCTTGATGGCTGCGCGTGTTTACTTACTCCTGGTTTATGTTTGGAAAACTTGTGAGTCAGCAGTCTTTGAGGGTTCGAATCTTCTGAGATGCAAAGTTATAAATTAATATAAATTAAATCGCAAAAAATAAAATTTTTCCTTGTTTTATTTCAGTCTGAAATTTTCAGGAACTGTTCGAAGGAAATTCGAACTGTTCGTAAAAAGCTTCGAAATTTAGCCATACATTTCCCATACAAATAAGCATGTAATGTTTCATTTTTTTATCTCGTATCCGAGACCTAGCTACAAGTTCGTGACTTTTTCACGGATAAATTTTTTCCGTGTACCCCTATTACCCTATGTTTTCTGTTTTGAGTCGAATCTTTTTGGAAAATCTCAAAAGAAAATCCCATTGATGCTAAATGGCATGGTGCAACGCTGTAAGAGACACCGCTGTTTTCACCCGACCTACTTTCTAGTTAACCCGCTACACGTCTCGTAATGACGTTGCTTTAGGACAAATTCGAAGTGGCTTCAAAGTTGAAACTTTCCTCTGTTTATCCACTCAACTTCGAAGCCGCTCTTGAAAATACGAATCTTCTCTCTCTAATTTTACTTCTAGTTTTCTAAATTCCGCGTGAAATTGTCAAAGAATGATGTTAATGTGCGCAGGATTATTTTCTGTAATAATTCAAGACTAATAATAATAATATATTAATAATATAATTATATTTTTAATTATAATAATTCAAGAGTAATTCAAGAATATCAGTCATTTTGCTTATTTTTATGTGATCTATGATATATGATAAGTTTGTGAAGCTCTTCGCCTGGGCTGATTGCTAGAGAGAATGATCCGCGACCTGTGTCGCTTTTTCATATGAATTCCTTGATCCTCGGCAGTATAACGAAGCTAGAAGCGAGTGAGTTACGATTACCTCGGAAGAAATTTTGCTTCATGGTGTAATAATAATGATTTTCAAAAATTATGTCTTCGCGTCTAACAGTGTGCCAAAAAGCACTTGTTTTTGACAAAAATCGCTTGAGAGTTCAATTTTCAACAGATTTTGATGTATTTTTTTCTATAACTTTTCAAGTGTACCACTGCTGTAAAGATTCAAAAATTCAATAAAACAGGGCTCAAACCAGTATAATAACCATACGTAAATAATTTATAATATGTTGGACTGAGAAAAAAAGTTAATGAACAAGTATAATTTTTTCGTGATTTGCAATGATTATTAAGTATTGAAATTCAAAGATTTTGCATCAAATTTGAGAGAAATTAATGTAGGATTTCGATTAGTTAAAAATAAGTTCTCTCTTGCAATTCTTTGAACAATCTTTGTTAACAAATACGCAGCTTGACAATGTTTGAGTGAAGAGGCTCAATTTTTACGCAGAATAAATAGGAAATATTTTTTCAATGACTCCTTGTTGTCATATTTTGCAATTAGACAAACATTTTTATTTATTTAAACAATTATCATAAACAAATTCCCATGTTTTACATTTTTCCATGAATAGATACAATTCTTCATACGAATTCGATTGAATATATTTTCCCAGTGTCTTTTTCTTGTCATATTATTTTAATTTACAGTAAATTTCAATTATTTGAAGCAGTTTTATAAACAAATACCTCTTTTTACCTTTTTTCCATGAATATGATAATTTTTTTCATGGAATCGTTTAAGAATGCTTTGCCATTGACTCGTTGCTGTCATATCTTCCAAAATGACAACAACTGTTTATCATCCCAACAATTTTTATTGTAAAGTATTATAATTAACAATAGTTTAGCCTCTTCACTAACGTCAAGGCAGCAATTGTTAAAAAATTTAATTTTTTATTTTATTCATTAATTTTTTACGCTTTAGAGTTTTGTAAATAAATTCTTTCGTTGAAAGTGGTAAAACATTCTTGGTTGATGTTTCGAAAAAATTGATCATATTAATGGAAAAAAGATAAAATAGATATTTTTTAATAAAAATTATTCAGATAATTAAAATTTGCTGTCAATTAAAAAAAATATGACAGCAAAAAGTCATTGGTCAAATATTTTTAATCAAATTCATATAAACAATTGAGAGTATTCATGAAAGAGCGGTAAACATGATCATATGTTCATAATAATTGTTTATACAAATAATTTTTTTTTTCAAATTACAAAAAAAACAAGAAGTAATAAAAAACACATTTTCAGTTTTTTCTGCAAAAAAATTGAGCCCATTCGTTCAGACATCGTCAAACTGTCTATTTGTTTACAAACATTGTTTAAAGAATTGCAAAAGAGCAGCTTTTTTGACTCGTAATCGTACATTTATTTCTCTCATATTTTATGTAAAAACTATGAATTTCAATAACTAATCATTGCAAATCATGAAAAAATCAAACTTGTTCATTAATTTGTTTATAACATTATAAAAAAATTTGTCTTATTGCAACACATGATCAATTATTGACGTATAGTTATTATACTGATTTGAAGTTTGTTTTATTGAATTTGAGAATTTTTAGAGCAGTGACGCATTTCAAAATTTATTTTTAAAAAACAAAAAATGTTATTTGTCGTTGAGTAAAAAATGTTGCATTGGATAGAATAAAACATCAGCTACGCGTTATGCATAGAAATCTTGCGGGAATTAAAAAAAATACATCAAAATCCGTTGAAAATTTAACTGTCGAATGATTTTTGTAGAAAAAAAGTGTTTTCTGACACACTATGCGTCTGGGCGAGCACAGAGAAGGATGCTGAGATAAAATTATTTCAAAAATTTGGTATACAACACTAGAAAATTTATGTCGTAGAAAAAATATAAATCTTCTAGAATGATCTAAACTTTGTTGTACTTCATTAAAATAATTGAATCTATAAATAATCTTCTGTATCATTTTCGTTCCTGAAGACAAACAATAATAAAAAATGATTTTACTTTTAGCAAACATAATTTAATTAATGTATTTACATACATATTTGAAATAATTCTGTTCATCAAACTCTGAGTTTACTCTAATTACATGTTTCGGGTGATTATACAGAACAAACAATAATTATTTTAGTAAATTGGATTTTAATCGATTATCGAAAAATTAAATTGGTTTCACTGCAAAACTGCTCTTAAATATTCATATTAAATTTGACCTTTTTTATTCGACTATATATATTGTTAATATATTAAATTGTTCCATTTCCAAATACTTATCAACATCTCGAATCAAAATTCTTTTCTCAAATTAATGTTGTTGCTTTGTTTAATATTCCATAGTTTAACTTAAAAATTGATATGCATACGCAAATCACAAAATTTTTAAATCAATTTTAAATTAGTGGACTAAATCATCATAGACTTGAATGTTAATAATGTGAAATAATTCAGTACTTTGAATTGCAATTTGGCGGCTCCACTGCAGTGAGCTCCAGTTCTGGTTCAGTCCGTAATACAGCCTCATCTCGCGTTGTGTCCGTATACAACTCTAAGTCATTTGTTTCGATTTCGAGTTTTTATGATAGCGTGAATAAATAGATCATTTTGCTTTGTCTGCTAAAATATTATGCAATTCTGTGCAATTTTAAAGGAGAATATAATAAAAAACGAAATTGGTTACTTTTTCAATTTCACAGCTAGACTGCTCCAACTTTGAGTGTAAAATGTGCGAAGATTTAAGTTTTCAGTATGATGTATTTTATTTGAAATCAAATATTACAACCTTTTCTACAGACAAATTTTGTGTTTATTCTATTTATTACTCGAAATAATAATCAAAATAACTGACCCTGGGAAAAAAGTCGTTGCTTAATTGTAAACTTTATCATACTATCAGACATGTTTATTGGAAATTGTTTGTTAATAGTATTAGGGTAAAAACTTAAGCTATCTATAAATACCTTTTTCATTATTTTGCACCTCATTTTTTAATTTTAAAGAAATTTAAAACTTTAATCGGCTCTCCTGAAAAATTTCCTAGAAGTGTCTTAGAGCTGTATACGAACAGAAAAAAAACCTGGAGTGGTATACGGACTGAACCAGAACTCTACCGTCCTGATGAAGAAATAATACAACTGCAGTTGAGAAGAACCGAGATATTCAATAAAACGCGTTTGCATCTGTACATTTGAACGTATGAGAGTTTTTGAAAAAACTGTTATTGAGTAAATCGGACATGCTCTATTCATTGAAACAAAAAATGGCGAATTCCAATTATTTATATTCAATACTGTAGATATGCTAGATATTAATGCACAAAGTCGCCGAGAATCCTTACTAATAAACACATCTGCGCAGATGTGCTGCCGAATACAGGAATCAGCCTTCAAGAACACCCGAGTTTCCTGCTGGAGAAACTTAACAACTACAAATTTTCCAAAAGTTGATAAAGGAGTAAAATTACTTAGGGAGGAAGAAAGGGAAAATAGTGGCCTTATTTGTAGACTTTAAAGCGGCATTTGACTCGGTAAACAGGAAGGTGATATGGCAGGTGATGAAAGAGAAGGGGGTGGACGAAGAGTTGGTCGAGAGGATAAAGGAGATATTCGAAGAGACTAAGATAAGGGTGAGGATTGGAAAACAAAAAGGGGAGATTTTTTGGAGTGGAAGGGGGCTCAGGCAAGGGTGCCCAGTGAGCCCACTACTATTCAGTCTCTTGTTGGCAGATCTAGAGGAGAAACTGGAGAAGAAAGGAAAAGGGGGAACGGCTTTGGGAAATAGCAAGGTATATTCCTTAGCGTATGCAGACGATATAGTCTTATTAGTGGATGACGAGAGAGGGATGAGTCTCATAATGAGAGTGTTCGAGGAGTATGTGAGAATTAAAGACTTAAAGGTAAATGTAAATAAGACGAAGGTAATGATTTTTAGGAAGAGAAGGACAAAGTTAGAATATGAATGGAAGATGTACGGGGAGAAAGTGGAACAAATCGAGGAATTTAGTTTCCTAGGCTTCTGGTTTGAGTCAAAATGAGGGGTTGAACTGCAGGTGAGGAGAAGGATAGAATGTGCGACTAAAGTAATGGGGCAGGTGTGGGGTATAGGGAAGAGAAGGTTTAAAGATGATTGGAAAATGAGACTGTGGATGTTTGATGCGTTGGTGTAGTTAGTCCTAAGTTACGGACTGGAGATCTGGGGATCGAAGGAGCACAAGAGGGTGGAAAGTATGCAGGAGAGATTCTTGAGATGGGTAATGGGAGTGAGCTGGAGCTGTCCAGGATACATGTTGAGGGAGGAATTAAGTAGAAGTAAAATGGTTATTAGACAAATGAAGAGAGCATGGAAGTTTGAGGAGAAACTAAAGAGAGCACAGAAGGATCAAGGTGGGAGGAAGAGAGACAACAGAGGAGGAGAGAATGCGTTATAAGAACAGATGTCAGAGTATGGAAAGACTTAGAGAATTAACTGATAATGAAGGAGGGGGAGGAAAGATGGAAAAAAAATCATGGAATCTAAGTATAACAGGTGGTATAAGGTAGTGAAGGCTGAAGGAGAACCAGAATATTTAAGAAAGATTAAAAAGGAGAGTAAATGGAACCACGTCATACGATTTAGGATGGGAGAAGGAATGAGAGAGTGTAGGTACTGCATGGATCAGAGGAAAGAAGATGTAGAGTCTGTTATTACGAGATAGGATCATGGGGGCATGTTTTAGAGAGATGTACGGGGGATGAAACAGGTGGCGAGAGTGTGGATGGCAGGATAAGGTGGATTTTGGATGGAAGTGGACAAGGGGCAAGCTGGATGATGAGACTGGAAGAAATGAGAGAAAGTAAAGGGCATGTAGTAGGGAAAGGCCAATCGCGTACTCCTAGTCAAAGACACTAAAGTAAATAAAGCTTGAAAATCATGTTAACGGAAATGGTAAGAGGAAACGGAAGCCCAGGAAACTCAATAGTCACCAAATCTTGAGAGTAATTATGTTAAGACAAAGCGATAGTAAATAAGTTAATATAAGTAGAATATTATTATTTAGGTAGTAAGTATTATTAAGGTAGTATAAGTGGTTTTTTAACGTACTGTGAATGGAGCGGAGGCCCTCAAACCCGTAAAAGGGAGAGAATAAATACATACTTCAAGAATTACAATTAATTTTTAAGTTTTTTAAATACAAAATGTATCAATAATACAAAAGTAATTAATTTGATATTTTTATCATTAAAATCATTGTGTGAGCACAAAATAAAACAAAAGAGTATACAGACTGTGGTCAAATCATTAATTGTTTATTGAAACCATTTATTTTCGCTTAACAGTGCCATTAACACACCTTATAACTGACAAGCATAACAACAAAATGACACTGTTAAGCAAAATTAAATGGTTTTAATAAACAATTAATGATTTGACCAAAGTCTGTACACTCTTTTGTTTTATTTTGTGCTCACACAATGATTTTAATATGATCAAAATATCAAATTAATTAATTTTGTATTATTGATACATTTTGTATTAACAAAACGTAACAATTAATTGTAATGTGAATTTTACAGATTCTACTAAATTTAACTCGACATTTTTTTATATATTCTAGAAATGTTAAAATGGTTTTGAATTTAATTTTTTAGTTTACTAATTCGAATTCTAAACCAAGAATTCTTTTTATAAAAAATTGTTTGTAACGAAAAACGGCTATTATTTGGAGTGGTTCGGTAGACCAAGCAAATAATTTTTTTTTACAAATAATCTGAGATCTGTCAGTTGATCATTTCACAATTTTTTAGGTCAAATTATTGATTTTTTCTTTATATGAAAGAATTTAAGAAACCATATCACTACAAAGACTAGAGATAAAAATGAATTATTTACAATAATATACAAACAAAAGATATTTGTATTAGAACAGTAAGTTTGGAAAAATCAAAATAAGTTTGGGAAAGTCAGAATAATATTGTCAAACTATGTGAATTCAAAAAATACTAAGACCTAATTTTTTTAATTCATGAAATCTGAACTGAATAAATCGCATTTCAAAATAACACACGGTGAGCCTCAAACAACTTCACCTTAAACTTCTTACTCAAAGTCAGTTCTTTGCAGGATTTAATTCTCTGATGTTGCCTGAATATTTCAAGTTTTTTGAGATTATTCTTCTATTTAAAAATTTTAATTATGTGCACACTATTATACATCAAATATGTAGTAAAAAAGTTCTCACAAACATTATGTCAAACAAAAACTGGGTCTTTCATAGAGGTTTTTGTAATCCAAATAGTGCTACAAACACCTCTACAGAGGGCCCACTTTTTGTTTGGCATAACATTTTATGGAAACTTTTTTACTACATATGTTATGTATATAACCGTACATATGATTAAAAATTTTTTAAAAAATGTCGGAAAATCAAAATTTGAACTGTCAAAAAAAGGACTCGATCAATTTTTTATCTCTTACTTAAATTATTCGGGCAAAATCAGCGAATTAAATGTATTTTTATAACAATATTCATAACTTTTCTATATGCTGTTTTATAACAAAATTATGCGAGTGATTTTTTTAAAAACATTGTCCAATTATCCTGGAATCCGTGTAGATATGCTAGAATTTCTGCAGATGTATTGTTTCTTCATCAGGAATTCTCGAAAATCGCTGTAGATATGCTAATTGAGTCCTAATTATCTCGAGATTTAATTATAATTTTTAATAATGATTAGCATAGTTAAATTCGTCTTTTCATTAGGAATCCAACTATATAAAAAACTAATTTTTGATAAAAATGCAGTTGTACAGTTTCTTCATCAGGACGGCAGCACTGTAGCTCTCTGCAGTGTAGCCGTCGAAATAAAGATTTAAATAAACTTGGATTTTGGTAAATTATTGATTTATTCATAAGAAAAAAGAACATTTTTGTGGAGTGTATTGGAAAAAGGAATTAAACTTGTCATGTTCCACCGATTCAGTCTTCTTAACTTCTTCACTCCTTCAATCTCCCCTTATCACAACTTGCTCACCCTACGGGAATTGTTTGCTACCATTTCCCTTTCACTTTCTCTTTCAGTTTCTGGAGTTTGGGTAAGGTGTAAGCCAAGAGGATCCTTCATGTTATAGGTCGAACTACTGCGATCATAAAGATTTTACTGCTCCCAATGGTCTAATATTCGTTATTAAAAAGATAGAAAGAAAGAAACAATTAAGATAAACTTATCTTTCCCTCTCTGGAATTGAACCACCTAAAAACATGAATGTATAAGTGTTGTTAACATATTATCTTAAAGAGAAATATAATTTTTTGGGATGATAAAAAAAAAATATTATGGCAGTTATTGAATTTTCATTAAAAATATACCAAATACGAAATAAAAGAATAAATATTTTTCTTTACTCTATTTTATTTTATTCTTTGAAAAGTTGCTCTCAGTAGGACTTTTTGGTTAAATAGTCTATCATATTTTTGGTTTAGAATTCACCTATTTTGGTTAAAAATTCTACTATTTGGTTGAAAATTTAATTATTTTGTTGAATAATCAACTATTTGGTTACAAATGTACTTTTTTAAATCGAAATTCAACAGTTTTGTTGAACATTCGTCTCATTGGATAACAAATTCGTCCCTTTTGATTTAAAATTTATCTTTTTTGGTAGAAATGTTATTTTTTTTTTTTGGTTGAAAATTCATCTTCCTCAGATAAAAATGAAGTATTTTATTGAAAAATTAATTATTTTGTTGAAAAAAAATTATTTACCTAAAAAGTTATCTTCCTAGGTCAAAAATTCAACTGTTTTGTTGAAAATTCGCCTTTTGGATAGAAAATTTTTACTTTAGATTGTAAATTCATCTTTTTTAGTGGAAAACTCATCCCTCTTGGTTTACAATTAATTTTTTGGTTGAAAATTTATCTTTTCGGGTTTTGAAGACTACAATTATATATTTTTTTAAATGTTAATTACTTAGTTGAAAATTGAACTATTTTATGGGAAATTCAAACATTTTGTTGAAAAGTCAAATTTTTTAGTTGGAAATTCAACTGTTTTGTTAAAAAGTCGTCTTTTGGGTTGAAAATTCCTCTATTTTGGTAGAAACTTTACTATTTGTTAGAAAATTGAACTATTTGGTTTCAAAGCCAACTATTTAGTTGAAAATTCATATTTTTTGGTTGAAAATTCAACTGTTTGTTTGAAAATTAACTTTTTTGTTGAAAATTCATACTTTTGGGTTGAAAATGTAATTATTTTGTTGAAAATTCGTATTTATGGGTTGAAAATTCTATTATTTTGGTAAAAAATTCAACTACTTGGTTGAAAATTCATCTTTCTGGGTTGAAAATTAAACTATTTTGGTTGGAAATGAACATTTTTGTTCGAAATTCATATTTTTTGATTGAAGGTTTAACTGTTATGTAGAGAATTTAACCATTGCGGGAGAAAAATTAACTGTATTGTTGAAAATGAACTTTTTTAATGAAAATTTTTATTTTTTGGAGTAAATTGAATTATTTGGTTCAAAATCAACTTTTTTTGTTAAGAATTCATATTTACTGCTTGAAAATGTAACGGGTTCATAAAAATATTAATTTTTGGCTTAAAAATTCAAAAATTTCGTCAAGAATTCAACTTGAAAATACGTATTTTTTGGTTGAATTCAATTGCTTTTGATTTAAAATTAAAATGTTCTTCTGTGGAAATATCAACTATTACATTCTATTATATTCAAAGCATAAATGAACATATATATATATATA
>CAKNYM010052823.1:553318-568875 GCA_932195095.1 Andricus curvator
CATGACATGACACATGACATGACACATGACATGACACATGACATGACGCATGACATGACACATGACATGACACATGACATTACACATGACATGACACATGACATGACACATGACATGTCACATGACATGTCACATGACATGACACATGATACATAACGTGATACATTACATGACCCATGACATGGCATAACATGACATAACTTGTCATGTCATGTGTCATGCGTCATGTCATGTGTCATGTCATGTGTCATGTCAGGTGTCATGCGTCATGTCATGTGTCATGCGTCATATCATGTGCCATGTCATGTGTCATGTGTCATTTCACAGCCTGCATCATGTCATGTGTTATGTCATGTGTCACGTCATGTGTCATGGAATGTTTTATGTCATGTGTCATTTCATGTATCATGTCGTATGTCATTTCATGTGTCATGTCATGAATCATGTCATGTGTGATTGTGCTGATCACATTTTATTGAAAAATCTGCACCTCATCTTCAAGTTTCAAGGGGGACATTAGATTCGCTTGTGGTCATATTTTTCGCGTTCAACCCCACCTATCTCGAAAACTTTTGATTTTTTGGACTGGTACCCATTAGGATTTTTTGATCAGGAGGCTTTGAACTATATCATATTACAATTTCAGCCAATGTGACTGGGGTCAATTTGACAATGTCATGTGTCATGCGTCCTGTCATGTGTCCTGTCATGTGTCATGTCATGTGTCATGTCAGGTGTCATGCGTCATGTCATGTGTCATGCGTCATATCATGTGTCATGTCATGTGCCATGTCATGTGTCATTTCACAGCATGTATCATGTCATGTTATGTCATGTGTCACGTCATGTGTCATAGAATGTTTTATGTCATGTGTCATTTCATGTATCATGTCGTATGTCATTTCATGTGTCATGTCATGAATCATGTCATGTGTGATTGTGCTGATCACATTTTATTCAAAAATCTGCACCTCATCTTCAAGTTTCAAGGGGGACATTAGATTCGCTTGTGGTCATATTTTTCGCGTTCAACCCCACCTATCTCGAAAACTTTTGATTTTTTGGACTGGTACCCATTAGGATTTTTTGATCAGGAGGCTTTGAACTATATCATATTACAATTTCAGGCAATTTGACGGGGGCCGGATTTTAATGTAAAGTATGCGGGGTCCTTTCACCGAATCAGAATATAAATTTAAGCACTTGATCTTATTTCTGCTGACCAGGGTATTAATGAATTTTTAAAGTTAAATCTGAAATAGAGTCGATTACTAGTCTAATATTTAGAAAAACGAGAAATTGATTCGATGAAAATTCTTCAGACTGAAGTATTCATTAGAAAAGTTTCACAAGGTAAGAAATCCCGCGCCACCATGTGATATAGGAGAAACTAGGAAAGATCTGTTTATCATCAAAAATTATAAGCTTGTGTTTGGAGGAATAATTTTCCTAATTACAGGGTTTTATTAAGACTACCTTTTTCTATTTTATGGCCATTTATCTTTCAAAAGAAAGCTCAAGATCAAATTGTTAAATACACGTCTTTTTTTAAAGAATTAATTGCAGAATTACAAAATAAAGACTTTTTCTCGTTTGCAATAATAATGTCAGGGTTATAATCACTTCTTAAATGTCCCCGAGTTTTTGTGTTATCCAGTAGAAAAACAGATCTTCATTAATTTCATGGATTAAAAGTTTAATTTCCACATTTACATTGATTTATAACTATTTTATTATAAATTTCTCATTTTGGGTTGAAAATTGAACTATTTGGTTGAAAATTAATTTTTTTGGGAAAATTCAACTATTTCGAGAGAAAGTTCAACTATTTTGTTAAAAATTAACTTTATGGTTGAAAATTCTTATTTTCGAGGCAAAAATTAAACTTGTTAGTTGAAAATTAACTTTTTTGTTGAAAATTCATATTTTCTGACTAAAAATTAAACTGTTTTTCAAAATTTCGTATTTGACTTGAAAATTCAACAATTTGGTAGAAAATTCAATGGTTTTGTTGACAATTTGTCTTTATTGCTTATAAATTCAACTATTTCGGGAGAAAATATAACTATTTAGTTAAAAATTATATTTATTGTTGAAAATTCTCATTTTTGGGTTGAATACTGAATGTTGTCGTTGAAATTCGTATTTTTGGGTTGAAAATTTAACTAATTTGGTTGAAAAATCAACTACTTTGGTTGAAAATTAATTAATTTAGTTGAAAATTAACTTTTTTGTGGATATTTCATATTTTTTGGTTGAAAATTGAACTATTTTGTTGACAATTGATACAAACTTCAAAATCAACATTTTTTGGTTGAATTAAATTATTTTTTATTCAAAATTAAATTTTTTAGGTTGAAATATCAATTATTACATTTTTCGTTGTAGATGAAAATTCATCTTTTTGGCTGAAAATGTAACAATTTTGTAGAAAATTCTTTTGTTGGTTATTGAAAATTTATTTATTTTTTATTTGTCTATTTATAATCAAAGTTTATTGAATATACTTCAAGAAGTAAATATTAATTACATTTAAAGTATCTTTATTTGACTAAAATCTAAACATCCGGTAACGCGGTTATATTATTAGAAGAAGCGTATTTTGGAGGTCATTTTACGAAGAAAATATTAACAAAACTATGTACTTCTTATCTGTAAACCAGTGGACTGATATGTTAATTCAGATTTAAAAAATATTTTTTTAAACAATAAAATTCTTATTGCATAACCTTGTCATTCACTGACATAAGAGTTAGTTCCAACAAACGATAGAAAAATAGAATATAGTTAGAAAACGAAAAATAATCGATGTTCCTCTTATTTTTTAAATTAAAAATAATTTTAAATAAAGTTAGACTAATATTTCACTTTTATTATAATATTTTTTGAGATGAAAATGATTCCTAAACATATAATTTTAATAAATAAACATAAAAATATGAAAATAATTGATGTTCTACTAAAATTAATTTATATAATTAACTTCCCATGCAAAAATTTGACGAAAATGAGAATTATTAGGATAAGTACGACCCGTGAAATTCTATAAAATCTAATTATATTTCCTGACATCCTGGAAAATTGATTATAAAACCCTTAAGATCTTAAAAATCGTTTCATACCTTCCGAAATCCTAAAAAATTCTTTAAAACTGCACAAAAATGTTGTTAAATCCCTTGAAATCATAAAATCTTTGGAAATTCTTTGATATTTTTTAAATCTTTATTAAAAATACCTAAAAATCTTTCAAATCCTTTGACTTAGCTTTCAATTATTGAAATCTATCGACAATTCTTTGAAATCGTTTTAAATATAATAAAATCTTTTAAACATTTTTTATCTTTAGAAATACCTGGAAAATCTCTTTAAATCTTCGACATCCTACGAAATTCCTCAATTTTTGTGATAAATTCTTTGCAATCCATCAAAATATTATAAAATCACGTGAAGTTATATGAAATATGGTGATATTCTTTGAAATACATCGTAATATTGGTAATAAGGCGAATTTAAACACCTAATAGGTCCTATAAAATCGTTTCATATCTTTCAAAATTCAAGGCAATTTTTTAAACTGCACACATTTTTTTTTTAATCGCTTAAGATCATATAAATCCTTGGAAATTCTCTGACATTTTTTTAATCCTTTGAAAATATCTTGGAATCTTTTAAACTAGCATAATATATTCCAAATTCTTCAAAATCTTTTAAAATCCCTTGACATTTTCCAAAGCTCGTGAATATTTCTCTGAGTTCTTAAAAAATTTTCAAAATCTTTCAAATCCTTTGAAATCCCTTCAAATTATTGAAGTCTATAGAAAAAAATATAGAGAAAATTATTGAAGCTATGGGGTCTTGTTTTGAAAATATAAAAAAAGAAAGGTTTTTCAAAGTAGCGGGAAGGAAAAAAGAAATAGGTTTTAACTATTCATTACTCTCAATTATTTTTTAATCATTATTTTAATTCATGTTTCTCTCTTCAAAAAAAATTTGACAAAGGTGTTTGCTTATTGATAGGTCTTAACTTACAGTACTTTCGATTCAACTTTTAAATCTTATTAAATAACCTCAAAGAGCTGCAAAAGTGACAAAAATAAAGTTTATGATAAACAATATTATTGCTATAAATTCGTTTATAGTTTAATTTGAAAAGTAAATCAAAAACTGTAGTTTTATTTAAGTAGCTATTCTCAAATGTTTTCCAAATTCACATACCATTGGATATTAAATCTACAGCTCAGAATTCATTGGTTAATTAAATATTTTATGAATTAAGTAAACAAATGTAAACTAATTGGCAAAGAATCCTCAAAATTAATTATTTATGATAGATTGAATTATCTTCCCGAATTTCCTAGTCTTCGTCTGACTAAAAAAAATTAATTATACCGTTTATGCTATTTTATTGCTAAAAATACTGAACGATAAAATATTTCGTCACAAAAAAAACATGAACTTTGTAAAGATCCTTTTTCTTGTTTTTTAAACCCCAAGTACTTCAACTATAAAATTTAATAATTCCTTAGGAACTTAAATAATATTAAATAGGTAAAAAAAGAGATTAATATTTTCCTCAATATACATATTTATTAATATTTGCTTAAAGAACAACTACATTTTTTTAATTTCAATATTAAACTCGTCTAACATAAACATGCCTCTACTACTGATTTCTCCATATTCCGGCTTCAGTTACAGTTGCGTTACATTTAAAGCACAATTTTTTCAGTATCTAATTAGAATTTGAAAAATTCAAGATAGCTTGAACCTATTTACTATAAGGCTTTCCAACATTCCAGTTTTACTTCAGGGAGACAGACGTAATATATGTCTTAATGTTTAAGAATAAACGATGTAGAGTACTTTCAACTCATTAAAATTATAGCACATTCAGAGTTAAACTTTGAATAGCAGTTCTCATCAGGAACTTTGCAAAATTTATACCCTGATTATCTTTTATAGCGGAAGATGCTTTCAACTTTAGAGACATGACAATAATTTATGGAGATTTTTCGGAATGAGCACACAGATTTTAATGTCTTCTTTTTGGATTTTGCATCATTAAATTTCTAGGATACTCATTTATAAATACAATTTTATTACTTTCTAAATTTCTCTACTTTTGAAAATATATAATTTAAAAATTAAAAAAAAAAAAGATTAATTGATTTTCAACTTATTAATTTTGCACTTTTATAGATTGAAGTGGGTGAATTTGAAAAAGCGTGATTGAAAATGATTAATTTTTAATGACTTATTTCAAGATCCTGATGAAGAAATCTTCAATTTTTAAACGAAGTTTGGAATTGCTCAATTTTTAATGCTTCATGCTTCACTGCATTCATTTTTAAAGCTTCCAGTTCGAAATTATAATTTTCAATGTTTTAACAATGATTAAACTTTAAAGGTTCACAATGTTTCTTCAATTTTGAATGTTGAAAATGACAGTGATTTTTCTCTAAGCTGAAATAAAATTTTTTAGTAGAAAAATTTATCAAATTACTCTGAACGTCAGTTGATATTACATGATATGATACTTATTACTAATATTTACATATCAAGTTTTAAATTTCCATAATTCAAAACTTTAATTATGATTTTGAATGGGTAATTTTAAAGAAGATTAATTTTTCAGGCCTTGAAACAAAAGTTTTTTTTGCTTTCAAAGAATGAATAATAATTCAAAATAAAATGTTAAATATTAAACGATTTGAAATTAAAAAGTTGAAAATTTTTAGATTCAAAAGAAAATATATAAAAATAGGATTACCTGAAATTACCTCAGTAATGGAATAATTTGTTTAATTTTGAATCTTCATAAATTTATAGTTCTGAATTTCCGTGTTGAACGCTGAATATTGATTTTCAAACGATTAAAATTTACTTCAAATAATTGAAATTTTAAAGGGATTGAGTATGAAAAAGTTCGGATTCGTTTATTTTTTTAAGTTTCGTAATATAAATTTTTTAATTTTTTATGTTTCCTGATGAAGATTACTTCATTCTGAAAGTTTTTTTTTAGAATCATTCCATTTGAAAGGTATATAGTTGAACATTTTTTCATTTTGAATGGCGAAAATGACGGTGAATTTATCTTTCATCTCAGTAAAATTTGTCTAATCAATTTTGATATTGAATAATAAATTTCTTTATGTATTAACAGGCTAAAATTCTAGAGTTTTAAAAGATTTGAATTTGAAACGTTCAATTTAGTTTTCAATTTAAAATTGCGCATTTTAATCGCTTCGAATAAAAAATTACTTCAATTCCGAAGTTTCTAATTTGAAATTATTTAATTTTGAACTCTTTTAACTAAAATTAATACAATTTATTTTTCATTGAATTTTAAATGATATAAATTTTAAAATTCTAATCTGAAATTATTCAATCTTGAACATTCTGAAATTGCCCTATTTTCGAAATGTTAATCTGTAATCTTTCCAGTCAATTCGAAATATTGTCCTTTTTCAAAATTTTACCTAATCTGAAATTGTTCGATTTTGGATGTTTTCAATTCAAAATTATTCAATATATATATATATATTTTTTTAATTTCAATCCATTTTAATTCGAAATTATTAATTATTGTTTTAAAAATGATTTCAACTCTTAATATTTAAAAAATTGTTTGATAATGGATTTTTAAATTGTCTATATAATCAATTAAAAAAAATAAGAACCCAGGTACGTGAATGCGCGCTTTGCGCTCGTGCATTAATATATTATGGAGTAATAACATTTTAATTTGGAAAGTACGGTGACATGATTTAGCAGCAGTTGAACGCAAATCCACAAAGCATTCCAAAATTTATTCTGTTCAATGTATACGCTTCATCGATTTCAGCTTAACTACATGTAATTTCAAAGCAGCATATTTTCATAATTGAAATAAAAAAGGAACAAGTAAACAAGACCTGGGATTTGAAAGCATTATCATTTCTCTTTTTTTTACATATTTTGCTGTAATAAAAAAAATAATGAAAAACGGTAAAATTATTTCCATTTTGTAAAAAGAAGGAAAAACAATTTTTCCCAAAAACGAGACGCTTTTTCCTTTCGCTTTATCCCATTTTGTGTTTTGTTTTTCGCGAGAAAAAAATTATTCTTTAATTTTTTCAATCCTTTTTGCAATTTTTGAGATTTGAAGGTTTCTCTTTTTCTAATTTTCAAGTTTTTTCACTCTTGCAAAATCGATGAGAAGAATGAAAAAATACTGAAAAATGGTGAAGCTTTTTATATTTAAAGCTATTTGCTCAAAGAAAAAGTAACCAGCTTTGAAGTTTTTGACGCATTATATCGTTATAACAATGAAATAACCTTTTCTGAATTGAAGTACAGAATAACAGTAAAATGCAATAAATGCGAGAACAGGAAGAAAAAAATAGAATTTTGTTTCTCTTGGAATGCAAATACTACCTAGGTTTAACATGTATTAAAAGCTGAATATATACTCTATCACTCCTGAAAATGACAAAAAAATAAAGGTAGCGGTTTTGAGACAATTTTTAGTTTTAAATTTCCAAAAACTCGAAATAGCTTAAAATTTTTTTATTCGTTCTTCGTTTCCCTCATCGGTTACAAAAGAGTAGGAAAAACTTGAAAAACTGGAACAATATTATAACTGTACCCATTATTTAAAAAAAATTCAGAAAAAATAGGTGGGTTTTAAAGAAAAAAAAAATTTTCTTAAAAAATTGGAATGGCATCATAATTTTTTATTATTTGTTAATTTTGTTTGTGTATTTTGAAAGAGGATAAGAAATTGGCTAAATTGAAATACGAAGTGTCTCGTCGTCCCGAAATTCGGAATGACTAGTCCAATATTTTACATATCCTTGGCTAGTCGTCCCGAATTTTCGGGACGACTAGACACATCCGTTAAAGTAAAAAAACCTGCAAATCTAAAAAATGACTTTGTTTCAAAAGTAAAGTTTGCAAAAAAAACTCATTATATCCTCAAAATTTTGAAATATTTGCAAAAAATGTACAAATTTCGCAATGATAATTTAAAAAAATACGTGTTTCCTTATTTTTTTAAGAAAAAAATTTCAAAATACGTTTCTGGCAATAATTTTGAATCGATTTCAAAGTTTTTTTTTTGAATTGAAGCTAACTAAATTCTTAAGAGATGCCTTGAGGCCGATGTTAAAAAGATTTCTTGTTACTTTATTTAAAAAGAAATTTAAAAAAAACGGTAAAAAAATTCTAAAATTTGAGATATAGGTACTTTAATAACACGAAATTAATTCAATATGATTGATATTTGTGTGTAATCAGTAAATAAACATTCGTGAAGCATAACTTCATAGTTTATTATCAATAAATAATTTGTTATTATCAATGGTATCGTTATAAAAAATTACAGTAATTTTTCATGTTTTTGGATAGTTGTAAAGTGATTTCCGTTTTCAACAAGTTTTATGAACAAATGTACTGTTTGAGCAATTTTTAAGAGTTTGAGGTACTTTTTTTTAAACGTCTTTTGTTTGACTTGCCAGTTATGTTTCAATAAACTATAATGTTAATTCAAAACCGTGATTTTCATTAACAAATTTCATAAAAAGGTGCACAGTGTGAGCATTTTTAAGAGGTAATGATTAATTTTATGTTTTTTTTCAATTTAATTAAAAAATTCACTATTCGGACATTTGTCAGGGAAGAAATTAGTTTTTTTTTCAATGTCAGTCCTTTTAATTGGGAAGTCGATGATAATTTCAATAACAAAATTTATGAACTAATTATAATTAGTTCATAGATTTTGTTGAAATTATCTTTGGGCATAACAGGATAAGTTATAAGTATGATAATAAGTTCATAAATTTTGTTGTCGGAATTATCATCGACTTCCCAATTAAAAGGACCGACATTGAATAAAAAGAAATTTTTTCCTGACAGATGTCTGAATAATGAATTTTTCAATTAAATTAGAAAAAAAACATAAAATTAATCATTGCCTCTTAAAAATGCTCGAACTGGGCATCTTTTTATAAAATTTGTTGATAAAAATCACAGTTTTAAATTGATAATATAGTTTATTGAAACATAACTGGCAAGTCAAACAAAAGACGTTTAAAAAAAATTAGCTCAAACTCTTAAAATTTGCTCAAACTGTGCATTTGTTTATAAAACTTGTTGAAAACGGAAATCACTTTACAAATATCCAAAAACATGAAAAATTATCTATAATTTTTTATAACAATACAATCAATAACAAATTATTTATTCATAATAAACTATCAAGTTATGCTCCATGAATGTTTATTTACTGATTACACACTAATATCAATCATATTGAATTAATTTCGTGTTATTAAAACAACTATATCTCAAATTTTAGAATTTTTTTACCATTTTTTAAAATTTCTTTTTAAATAAAGAAACAAGAAATCTTTTTAACATCGGTTAGTTAGCTTCAATTTAAAAAAAAAAACTTTGAAATCGATTCAAAATTATCGCCAAAATCGTAATTTGAAAATTTTTTCGTAAAAAAATAAGGAAACACGTATTTTTTAAAATTATCATTGCGACATTTTTACATTTTTTGTGAATATTTAAAAAATTTTAAAATATGAGTTTTTTTTGTTGCAAACTTTACTTTAAAAACAATGTCATTTTTGCAATTTTTGACATTTGAAGGTCTTTTTATTTTAATCGCTGTGTCTATTCGTCCCGAAAATTCGGGACGACTAGCCAAGGATATGAAAAATATTGGACTAGTCATTCCGAATTTCGGGACGACGAGACACTTCGTATTTCAATTAATCCAATTTCTTGTCCTCTTTCAAAATACACAAACACAATTAACAAATAATAAAAAATGGTGAAGCTATTTCGTTTTTTTGAGATAAAAACCTATTTTTCTCTTTTGTAACGGATGAGGAAAAAGAAGAACGAATAAAATTTTTTTAAGCTAGTTCGAGTTTTTGAAAATTTAAAACCAAATATTTTCTCAAACCAGCTTCCTTTTATATTCAGCTTTTAATACACGTTAAACCTAGGTAGTATTTGCATTTCAAGAGAAACAAAATTCTATTTTTTTCCCCTGTTCTCGCATTTATTGCATTTTACTGTTATTTTTTACTTCAATTCAGAAACATGTTATTTCATTGATATAACGATATAATGCGTCAAAAAATTCAAAGCTGATTACTTTTTTTTTTGCAAATATCTTTAAATATAAATAGCTTTACCATTTTTCAGTCTTATTTTATTCTTTTCATCGATTTTGAAAGAGTGAAAAAACTTGAAAAATTAGAACAACAGAATCCTTGAAATTTTAAAAATTGCAGAAAGGGCAAGGTATTGCAAAAATTGAAAAATATTTTTTTTTCTCGCGAAAAACAAAAAAAAAACACAAAATGGGATAAAGAGAATGGGAAAAGCGTCTGGTTTTTGGGAAAAAATGTTCTTCCTTTTTTTTACAAAATGGAAATAATTTTACCGTTTTTCAATATTTTTTTCATGACAGCAAAACATTTTAAAAAAGAGATATGATAATGCTTTAAAATGCCAGGTCTTGTTTACTTGTTCCTTTTTTATTTCAATTATGAAAATATGCTGCTTTGATATTACATGTAGTTAAGCTGAAATCGATGAAGCGTATAAATTGAACAGAATAAATTTTGGAATGCTTTGTGGATTTGCGTTCAACTGCTGCTAAATCATGTAACCGTACATTCCAAATTAAAATGTTATTAAAATTTTTCAAATATTGAAAGTTAAAATCATTTTTAAAACAGTAATTAATAATTTCGAATTAACATGGACTGAAAAATTCAAAAAAACATATTGAATAATTTTGAATTGAAAACGTTCCAAATCAAAACAATAATCAATAATTTCGAATTAAAATGGATTGAAATTTAAAACAAAATATATATTGGATAATTTTGAATAGAAAACGTTCCAAATCAAACAATATTAGATTAGGTAAAATTTTGCAAAAGGAAAATATTTCGAATTGACTGGAAAGATTACAGATTAACATTTCGAAACTAGGGCAATTTCAAAATGTTCAAGATTGAATAATTTCAGATTAGAATTTTAAAAGTTGTATTATTTAAAATTCGATGAAAAAAAATTGTATTAATTTTAGTTAAAATATTTCAAAATTAAATAATGTAAAATTAGAGAGCTGGAAATTTTTAATTTTTTTAACCATGGGCAGCCTCTCCGATTGATCTCAAACTTTCACATATTTTTTGACATAATTCAAGGTATTTTTAGGCAAGAAACGGTGATTGTGCCTCAAGAATTTCCCATTAAAAAAAATCAAAAAAATGTTGAAATTTTTTTTGACCTTTTCTTTTTGTCTGAAATGTCTCATAATTTTTTTGAAACATCCCTCTATTGGGGCCCATAACATTTTTTTTCTTCATCGAGATCGGTTCAGCCGTTTCCGAGAAAAAAATGTTTTTCGATTTTTCTACTCACCCCCATAACTCCCATAAAAATGATTTCTCAGATTTAATCTTCCGGGGAATTGAAGCTCATATTAGTACCAACTCAGGGTAAAAATGTGGAATAGATTCGGCAGGGGGCAAATTATACATGCTTATCCTGCTATGCCCAACCAATTAAAAGGACTGACATAGAAAAAAACGATTTTTTTCGTCGATAGATGCCTGAATAATGAGTTTGTTTATTAAATTTGTTCAAAAATATATACATTTTATCAACTAATTATGAATTTTGCTGAAATTATCATAAAGTTCCCAATTAAAAGGAATGACATTGAAAAAAAGAACATTTTTCCGTCGATAGATGCCGGAATAATGCGTTTATTTATTAAGTTTGTTCAAAACCATCGTAAAATTCAACATCTAATTATATATGTTGCTAAAATTATCATAAAGTTCCCAATTAAAAGGACTGGTATTAAAAAAATCTAGTTTTCCGTCGACAAATGCCCGAAAAATGCATTTGTTTCTTAAATTCGTTTAAAAAATCATAAAATTTATCCAAAAAATTATGAATATCGCTGAAATTATCCGGAGGTTTCTAATTTAAAAAAGCTGACGTCGAAAAAAACTAATTTTTCTACCGAAAAATGCCTGAATAATGCATTTGTTTATAATATTGACAAGAATAATCTCAAGAGAAATTTTCTTCATTATAATATTGTTTGCATCTAAATTTCTTGCAATATAACTTTTAAAAAGTTCGGTCAATATCTGTGGGCTGTACGTCATGTTGATCCAAAAAATACATTCTTTCCCCAATGTGCGCCTGCATGATTTCAAATGTATTTGGTCTAAAGGTAATTCTGTTTTTTTTCGAGGAAAAGGGTAAATTTACCTTTTATGATGAAACCTTTCCCTCATTTTAAAGTATTAAATTGACAGTTACAAAATTGGACTGCCATATTACGAAGGAGGTTTCTATTTACGAACTCATTTTGCTCCGGAAAGACGGATTTCCGCTCTAATGGTTTCCGGGTAAATCTCTCTGTAATGCGAGTAAATACATTTAGCTTTTGATGCGCGATTTTCCGACGATGAGAGGACGAATCGTGCGTTTGTTTGCGATGCGTTTGCTCGTTCATGGCTGATAAAATTATATGGCTTTGAATCGAGCGACATAAAATCTACTATAAAAATACGAACGTGACCTTTTTTATACATTTTTCTAATTATATTTCTTTGAAGATTTTACTTGCATGCTGTCAGGAACGTTTTCAACTTCTTATGGTACAAATGCGAGAGTAACTCAAATTACAAACTAGCTGTGAATTTTATATCGAGTGTTTCCACTTTCTTTGGATTTATAATTATATGGTGCTCATTTCACGAGCACTTTGCTTCCCGTTAGCAAATGTATCTGCTTCCTCATAGAGGAAGCATTAGTTATTTTTTTAAATAATAGACAAACCAAAGTCTTCATTTTGATCAATTTAAAAATAGAAATGTACAAAAAATGCAAAACTACAAAATAATACAAAAAAAATTTTTAACACAAAGACAAATCAGACAAATCAAATTTTGTATTCGAAATTATAATTTTTACATTCTCATTCTAATGAGAAGGTATTGGTTTTATGTAAAATTTGACATAGTCGGTTTTCATCAAATCTCCACGTTTTGAGACCTCCTGAGTCAGAAAAAACGATTTTTACGAAGGTGTCTGTCTGTCTGTAGTCTGTAGTCTGTCTGTCTGTCTGTCTGTCTGTAGCCACGATAACTTTCGAAAAAATGATCAGATTTGATTGAGCTTTGGCACACTTTTTTATGGCCGAAAAATAGAGAACGAGTTCGTTAACCAGCTATTTTGGATGAAAATCCAAAAAGTGAGCACATTTTGAAAATTTTTGAGACCACTTTTTTGGAAGATTTGAAAATTCTATGTACGGTTATTAGTAGTACGCAAAATGAAGAACAAAATATTCTCATGACTTTTCGTGATAAAAAAAAAATTACTGGAGTTATAGCATTTTCAAAATTCCAAAAAACAAACGAAAATGATCATTTTAAGCCGAAAAACGCACGATATGAAAAAAAGTCAAGAGGAGAAAAACGTTGATTCCTGAACACCCTATAATATTTTCATGACAACTTTTTGAATTTTTCGAAAAATAAAAAATTCAAATTTTGATCGCACAAAAAATTAATGAAAAATCAAAAAAGCCATTTTGCTGTAAAACTATGCAAGATACCAGAAAAGGTCATCTCACCAAAATTGTGCACCTAAAAAAGATCTACAAATTTCTTATCATTCACTTCTTGATATGACGCGTAGTTTTTGTTTTATTCGTAAAAAACAGCATTGAAAATAGAAAAATCAAATTTTCAGACGAATATTACCAGCTACGAAAAAATGACCGAAACAAAATTTGTTCATCCAAGGAAGAGGTACAAATTTATTGTGACTCATGTTTCGATAGGATGCGTGGTTTTTGTTTTATTCGTGAAAATAACATTGACAGTAAAAAAAATCAAATTTTTGAAAAAACAATGCAAGGTACGAAAACATATAAATGAACAAAAATTGTGCATTCAAAAAAGACTTACAAACCCGTAATCAATTTTTGTGGTAAGAATATATTCAAAATGAAAAAATTAACTTTTTTGATAAACGGCACAAGCTAAAATAAAATGTTAACTAATAAAATTTGTCGCCTGAATTATATCATTACTTTTCATTTGAAATCAAATACAAATTTAGTAATTTGTATATGAAGAACATATAACACGAAGCACAAAGTGCGCGCTCAGTGTATTTACCAAATCGCACGCCGTAAGTGCGCTCAAACTTTTTTGTTTCTATCATACGGTTCAAATTATTTTCAAATCAAATATCGAGCGCGAAGCGCGAGTGTCTGGATGAGAATGTGTTCCTTAAGGTCGATAGAACCTTGAGTAAATAAAGTTCCTTTTCAGTTTAAAGTAAAAACAAATTTGACAATCACTTAATATGTAGAGGTTTTGATAATTTTATAATATTTGCAAACAAACTTTTTCTTTTCATCGAAGTCGAACACGAAGTTCAAAAATCTAGAGGAGCCGAGCGTAAAGCGCGATGCAAATACGCCCGAGCGCGTAGCGCGAGGTGAATACATAATCGAGCGCGAAGCGCGAGATAAATATATGATCGAGCGCGAAGCGCGAGATCCAACAGTCGCGCGCCCTAGGCGCGCTCAAACTTGCGAGCGAAGCGAGCCGCGCGCAAAGCGCGCCATGAGAATGTGCCCGCGAAGCGGGCAGATTTTTTGAGCTGGAAAAGGGAAGGGAAAAGTTCTGTCGCACCCTATCCCTTTCCCAGCTTTATGATTTCTTTACAAAAATTGTCAGAATTACTCTATTTGAAAATTTATGATCAAAAAGTCTTTTCTATTCATGCGTCAGCTTTGAATTATGTCGATGAAAAAAGTTGTTCTGTTTGAAACAGATAACTCAAATATTATAAATGATTATAGATCGATCGATTTTCCTCGAATCAAGGAATGTTTTCCGTTCTTGCATCAATTTTGAATTATGTTAGTGAAAAAAGTTTTACTATAGAAAATCGTGTTTTCAAATATTATGCATTAGCAAAGCTTCCTTACTCTTCAATAAAATGTATAAATGTTATGGGTCAATCGATTCGTCTTGAATCAACACAACTTTTCTATTCTCACATCAAGTTTAAATTATGAGAATGAGAAAATTTTTACTATAAAAAACGACTTTAAAAATATATAAATTACCATAACTTCCCTACTATTTTATAAAATGTATTAATATTGTAATTCAATCGATTCGTCTTGAACCAAGGAATCTTTTATATTCTTACATCAACTTTGAATTATGTTGAAGAAAAAAGTTTTACTATAAAAAACCGTATTTTCAAATATTATGCATTACCAATGCCAACAGCCATACCACGCTGAAAAAACCAGTTCTCGTCAGATCACTGAAGTTAAGCAGCGTTGGGCGCGGTTAGCACTTGGATGGGTGACCATTCGAGAAAACTGAGTGCTGTTGGCACATCGTGGGTGTGGTGATCCCACACTTGTAGTTATTTACTACAAGTTATCAACCTAGAAACACTACCCGAATCGGGTAGTGTCACGCCTACCCCGA
>CAKNYM010052823.1:573875-585697 GCA_932195095.1 Andricus curvator
ACACACACACACACACACACACACACACACACACACACACACACACACACACACACACACACACACACACACACACACACACACACACACACACACACACACACACACACACACACACACACACACACACACACACACACACACACACACACACACACACACACACACACACACACACTACAAAAAATACCTCTTACTCTTTTGTGATATCTTGCATTGTCTACGGGAAGAAATGAAAAATTATATTTATAAAAAATTCCTGGCCTTAAAAATGGCTTAGGTTGCATAAAACTGATAGGATGCCTTTTTTATATTAGCAGAAACTGGAAAAAATTACTGAAAAAATACAAATGTGGGATTTTCTTGAAAACCTTCTTTGCAGGTATTCAAAATTTAATGAGAAGGATAAGGAAGGTTTTCTTGAAAAATCTACCTTTTTAATTATTTGAATATTTTGTTTATAATTTCTGATAGTTGCAGAATTTTCAGTTTACAGAATTTGTAACTGAAAATTTTGAAATCAATGCCTCCAGAATAAATTGAAAAAAATGAAAAATTGAGACAATAATTCTTCAAATTCAATCCTTGAAAATAAGAATATGTTATAACCAGGCATTGTGAATTGAACTATTTCTTATTTGGAAATGTTTCAAAAGATTGCACCCTTCAAACTCAACTTGAAAAAAAATCGAACTGAAAGGCTTAAAATTTTATAATTTAATCAAATGGAATCATATATAGCAATCTTGAATAGTATTACTTTGTTTAATATTTAATGTTCAATGTATTATTTAAAAATCTTCCGAATTTCGGTCAACCTAGCCGCTCTTTTCCAGCTCCCCTGGGTTCACCGAAAATATTTGTTCTACGCTCACCGAATTTAAAAATTGAAATTATTCCATTTTGAACGTTTTTTATCATAATTCTATTTTGAAGGTTCATGATTGAAAATTATTTCATTTCAAATGGTTAAAATGACGGTGAATTTATTTTATAACTTAGAAAATTTTTTCTTATCTATTTTAATATTACATAATCTTTTTTATGTAATAGCAATTTGAAATTCTCAAATTTCAGCAGCTTTGACTTTGAAACATTGAATTTAGATTTTAGTTAAGAACTGTCACATTTTAATCGCTTCGGATGGAGAATTATTTAAATTCAAAATTTTTCAATTTTAAATTATTCAGTTTTGAACACTTATGAATAGAAATAATAAAATTTTAATTTTTTTTTGTATTTTGAATAGACCAATTTTCGAGCTTATAATCTAAAATTATTTAATTGTGAAAATTATCCTATTTTCGAAATTTCAATCTGCAATCATTCAATTTCGAGAGTTTTTAATTCAAAATAGAATTGTTCAATTTTGCACGCTTTGAATTATTAATTATAAAATTTTTAACTACTTTCCGATGAAATTGTCTAATTCTTTTTTATTCCATTAGAAATATAGTCCTCTTTTCAAATTTTAACCTAATCTAAAATTATTTGATTTGGAACGGGTTCAATTCAAAATCGTTGACTATATTTTTTTTCATATTTCAAGCCTTTTTAATTCAGAACTATTTAATATTGTTTCAAAAATTTGAAAAACTTTTAATATTGAAAAATTTATTTAATAATGGATTTTTAAATTGTATATATTTCTAAATTTAGGAAATGATTATTATTTTTTAGAATGATATTAACTGAATATTTCTGTATTGAAACTATCTTTTTCCGAGAATTTTTTTCATCCATTTTAAATATCGTGGGGAAGAAACAAGAATTTCTATTGAGTCCAAAGACGTTTCGTCGCTGCCACCAGAACTGTTCCTTTCCTAAAATATGTCGTCCCTCGGCACGTGATTAATGCGCTCGTGAGTGTATGTGCGTACGTACTTCATTCTTCTGGCAGTAATTTGGTCCGCAATGTGACTGCAGAGTGGTTAGATACAAATTCTTAAATATTTTTTTTTAATAAGAATTTAAATTAATATAATATCTTTTATCCCAATATTTTTATTTTTAATTAAAAATTTTAATAAATCATCAATTAAATATTTTTTAATTGGAACCTGTAAAGTGTGCACTGTTTTCTTTTTCTACATTCACGCTTTTGCTTTTCGTTCCAGTTTCCATTGACTCGCTTAACAAGTTTTTCATGTGATAAATATGTTATATGTACCCTCGACTCTTAACCTTATTTGAGATGTTAACCTCAATCCTCATTTTTTTAGTCCAATTAGGAAAAAATTGAATGATAAAATTAGTGATTAATGACAGTTATTAGACCGAATCTGGATCAGTGATGAAATGCTAAGACAGTAGATAATACAACAGTAATTAATAATTTATGTACATTTTATATTAAGTAGTATGTAGTAGTAAGTAGGCGTTAATCAGATTAATATTAAAATAGCATAATCTATGTCATTTAGGGCCGGTTCCACCAAACTCGGTTAAATCAGTGGTTAACTGACGGCGGGTTAAAGTTAACGCCATAGTTAACCTTTCGGCAGTCGCGCTGTTGTAAAAAGTACAACAGTACCGATTTTTTTGGTACAAGTCGCAACTCGAATGCACGGGAGACGTGAGACCGCCATGTATGCCTTCCCCCACTCTTCCCGCACCACTTAACTCCTCAAAAATACCAACATCGATTTTTGGTCTCCAACCCTTAACGTTCAAAAGCAACCCCCTTGACACGACGCATATATGACTTTGTCAAAAAACAATCTTTTCTAGAATTTCACATTGTGAATAGAGTCTCTGATTTTTGGGCTTCTCAAAAATTCCAACACCCAATTTTGGGCTCCTACCCTTAACGTTAAGAAGCAACCCCTTGGTACCGGGCAGATGTGACTTTGTCAAAGAATTATCTTTTTTAGAAATTTACTTTGTAAATGAAGTTTCTGATGTCTGAGACTCAGAATTTTATATGGTGAATAGAGTCTCTGATTTTTGGCCTCCTTGAAAATTCAAATTCGAATTCATAGATAGGCGTTTGAGTTTTTAGATGTAGGGGTGGTTTTTGCAAACAAAAAATCAAGCATTCGTGAGCCCAAGAAAAGCCCAACACTACTTTCTATTTTGTTTTTTCCATGTTTGAGTTTTTACTTAGGGGTTGTTTTTTTGTATATAGGGTGGTTTTTGATAATTTTGTTTGGTGCATTCGAGAGCCCAATATAAGCCAAAAATTATGATGGACTTTATTTTTTTCAGATTTTATTTTTGACAAGAGGGTGGTTTTTTTGCACATAGGGGGTGGTTTTTTGAATTTTTTTCCGTGCATTGGAGAGCTCCAAATAAGCCCAAAATTGTGGTCTACTTTATTTCTTCCTAGTTTGAGTTTTTATATAGGGGGTAGTTTTATTTTCGGTAGGGGTAGTTTTTGGAAATTGGTTGTTCGCGCGTTCAAGAGCCCAAAAAAAGCCCAAAATTATGTTGTCTTTGATTTTTTCAAATTTTTATGTAGTGGAGGTGCTGGCTTGAGTCACGCCAGGACCTCCACACCAAATTTGAATTTTCAAAAAAAGTAGTGGAGCCCAAAAATCGGCAATACAGCCCAAGAAAGCCCAAAATTCTGATACAAAAAAATTTGGGAATTTCGATTGCGGAGGTGCTTGATGGACCTCAATAACACGACAAAACATGGGTGTTGTAAAAAGTACAACGCGCGACTACTCGTGTGAGCAGAATGGGCGCGACTACCGAAAGGTTAAGCTTGGGTTATCCTGTTGTGCGTTCCACCACATTTTTCGTGGGCGCGGTTAGCTGACCAGATAGTCGTTTCGAAGTAACTCCTATTTTACTTTAAATCATTCGTGTGATTGGCTACCCGTCGGTCGAATGGAAAGCAAAGCAACATGTCCGTGCGCGCCAAATCCAGGTAAGGTTGGGCCACGCTCGTGTCTACACTAACCTAAAAAAAGTGAATGTTGGTGTATATTTTGTTCGTGATATATTAATATATCACATATAAATTCAAAAACATCTTTTTCGACTTCGTCATCAGACGATCTCAGAACTTCTTCCAAAAACTCCATATTTCACAACGACAATGCCGTTTTTAGGTTAGAGGACGATTAAGTCGCCTTAACCGATCAATTTTGACCGGTTAGATTTAACTGTGGTTAACGCGAGTTAACCGGCCGCTAAAACGTGGTGGAACGCGTAACTAGGTTTAACGGGGGATTAACTTTTTAATCGAGGTTGGTGGTACCGGCCCTTAGTCTCAAATAAACATTTTCACTCGAGAAAAATCTGTTAGATTGAAATTTAACCTTTCGGCAGTCGCGTTGTTGTAAAAAGTACAACAGTACCGATTTTTGTGGTACAAGTGGCAACTCGAATGCACGGGAGACGTGAGACCGCCATGTATGCCTTCCCCACTCTTCCCTCACCACTTCACTCCTCAAAAATACTAACATCGATTTTTGGTCTCCAACCCTTAACGTTCAAAAGCAACCCCCTTGACACGACGGATATATGATTTTGTCAAAAAACAATCTTTTTTAGAATTTCACAGTGTGAATAGAGTCTCTGATTTTTGGGCTCCTCGACAATTCCAACACCCAATTTTGGGCTCCTACCCTTAACGTTAAAAAGCAACCCCTTGGTACCGGGCAGATGTGACTTTGTCAAAGAATGATCTTTTTTAGAAATTTACTTTGTAAATGAAGTTTCTGATGTCTGAGACTCAGAGTTTTATATGGTGAACAGAGTCTCTGATTTTTGGGCTCCTTGAAAATTTGAATGAAAATTCATAGATAGGCGTTTGATTTTTTAAATGTAGGGGTGGTTTTTGCAAACAAAAAATCAAGCATTCGTGAGCCCAAGAAAAGCCCAACACTACTTTCTATTTTGTTTTTTCCATTTTTGAGTTTTCACTCAGGGGTTGTTTTTTTATACATAGGGTGGTTTTTGATCATTTTGTTTGGTGCATTCGAGAGCCCAATATAAGCCAAAAATTACGATGAACTTTATTTTTTTCAGATTTTATTTTTGACAAGAGGGTGGTTTTTTTGCACATAGGGGGTGGTTTTTTGAATTTTTTTTGCGTGCATTTGAGAGCCCAAAATAAGCCCAAAATTGTGGTCTACTTTGTTTCTTCCTAGTTTGAGTTTTTATTTATGGGGTAGTTTTATTTCCGGTAGGGGTAGTTTTTGGAAATTGTTTGTTGGCGCGTTCAAGAGCCCAAAGAAAGCCCAAAATTCTGTCGTCTTTGCTTTTTAATTTTTTTAAATATGTATATAGTGGAGTTGCTGGCTTGAGTCAAGCCAGCACCTCCACACCAAATTTGAATTTTCAAAAAAAGTATTGGAGCCCAAAAATCGGCAATACAGCCGAAAAAATACCCAAAAAGCCCAAAATTCTGATACAAAAAAATTTGGGAATTTCGATTGCGGAGGTGCTAGCTTGATGGACCTCAATAACACAAAACATGGGTGTTGTAAAAAGTACAACGCGCGACTACTCGTGTGAACAGAATGGGCGCGACTACCGAAAGGTTAATGTTACTTTAGATAATTTTTTCAAACCTGAAACGCTAGTAATATTTCTAGTCACTGCGATTAATAATAATAATCTTCAAATTCATACATTAATTCCGTCTTTTTCGATTTCCAAGTTTTTAATTTTGCACCTTAGAAATAAATGATTCAATTTTAAAAATCGTGATGCACAATTTGAAAATACGGCATCAAAGTAATATGGACGTATTCACTATTGGTGTATTTATTTGTGCTCATTGTATGAGCATTTTGCCTCCTCATAAGTATCAAATAAATTTGCTTCCTCATTGAGGAAAGTTTTCCCTAACAGAAGAAAAAAAATTATACGTTCAATATTTTTCAAGCTTATGTTTCTGTCTTTCCGAATATTTTATTTTTAAAAAATCAGAGGGCCCACCAAAATTTCAATTGATGTGTTCTGTTACGATGAACAACTCTTTAACCTACGCTAGTTTTATATTTTAAATAAAAACCTCATATAAACAATGTAAATTTTCTTGAAAATTTCTAAGTAGCTATTGATTAATTAATAATGGTTTTCGAAACTTCGTCAAAAGATCAATCCACGCGTCTCGAAGACGCGAACAATATTGCATCAAATGCAGTACTGTTATATTCACAATATAAAAAAATCTTCTTATAAAAGGAAATTAATTTTGTTGAAAAATTTAAAAACGGTAATGGTAGGTTATGGTAGATCATGAAAATTTATTAATTTTGGCAATCGATGCGTCTCGAAGACGCGAACAAATATATTATATACATTATAGTTGTTTTCCGAATATTAAAAAAATTTTCCTTATATCAACAAGATAAACAACATTTTTTGTCAATTTATAAATCGGTATTGATAGATCATAAGAGGTTATAGAAGGTTCGTCAATAGGTTATTCGACGTGTCTCCAAGACGCAAATAAATATGTCCAATACAGTACTGTAGTACTCCTAATATGAACAAAGTTTTTCTCATATAAACAGAATACACAAATTTTGTTTAAACTTCATAAATCGATACTGGTCGGTCATAAAGGGTTAACCAATAGGTCAATAGATGCGTCTCAAGGACGCAAACAAATACTCTATATGTAATATTGCCATGTTTTGAATATAAAAAAAGTTTTTCTCATATAAACAGAATAAACCATTTTTTTGAAACTTCATAAATCGGTACTGGTGGGTCATAAACGTTCATCAATAGGTCGCTCGATGCGTCTCAAGGACGCGAACAAATACGCTACATGTAATATTGTCGTATTTTGAATATAAATTTTTTTTTTTATATAAACAGAATTAACCATTTTCTTTTAATTCATAAATAGGTACTGGTGGGTCATAAAAGGTTTACAAATAGGTTAATCGATGCGGCTCAAGGAGGCGAACAAATACCCTGAATATAATATTGTCGTATTTTGAACATCAAAAAAGATTTTCTTATATAAGCAGAATAAACCATTTTTTGACACTTGATAAATCGGTACTGGTAAGTCATAAAAGTTTTAACAATAGGTCGATCGATGCGTCTCAGAGACGCGAACAAATATGCTAGATTTCGTATTCGTGTATTTTGAATATCAAAAAAGGTTTCCTTATATAAACAAGGTAAAATTTTTCTTTTTAAATTTCTAAACGCAAGAAAAAAATACTTCTAAATGGTCGATCTACCTCAAAAAATTTTCGAGATATGGTGAACAGAAAAAAATAACACACACACGGATATTTAAAAAAAAATTTATTTTCGAGCTCCTGGGGTCGAATTATATCAAAATATGTCAAAAAAGTATATTTGAAACTTTAGGTCATTACAAACCTCCCTCTATGAGGAATTAATTAATTATTTTTAACAACTTAGTTTTAAGAGCATAATTAAGGAATGCTTCAATTTTTTAACGAATTTTGAAATTGTTTAATTTTTGACGCTTTAAGTTCAAACTCATTAATTTTCGAACTTTTCAATTAGAAAACATATGATTTTTAAAGTTTTTAGAATAATTAAACGTTGAACTTTCACAATATTGAACATTCTTTAATTTGGAACGGTGGAAATGACAGTATTTTTTTGGCACAAATTACATTGTTTTGTAAAAAAATTTATCATTTTTGAGGCCTTGCAACATAAGTTTTTATGTTTCAAAAGCTCAAATTCTAAAATATCTGGTATGCAATTTGTTAAATGGAGGTTTCTAATTTCAAATTTCACAATATTGTATTTTTCAATGCAAATATTAAAAATTTCAGGACAATTTTATTATTAAGTCTTTCAAAATTTCATATTGAAAAACTTGATCGTCAGTTGTAAATTTAAGGCATTCCAACATGAATAGACGGATTTCTTCGGTACACAAAGAATGTGATAATTTTAGATTGAAATATTCTAAATTGTCTGGTTTTAATTTTAGTCAGTTTTAAACTTAATAATTTTAGATTTAAATACTGTAAATTCGTTGGTTTCAATTTTTAACGTCCAAAATTGTGTGGTCGAAATCGAATATCGAATTGAAAGTCATGATAGTTGCACAATTTTCAGTTTGAAGGATCTGGAATTAAACAATTTAATATTAAGTGCCTTTAGAATAAATTGGACACAATGAAAAATTAAGTTACAATTTTATCGTCCTGATCTTTCATGCTGAACGCTAAATTTTAAATTTGTCTCTTTTTGCTGATAATATTTTTTTTCAGTTTTTAAGAAAGTACGGATTCGTTTATTTTTGAACGTTTCGTATGATAAAATTTTTCATTTTAAATGTTTTGCATTTAAAATTACTTCATTTTCAATGTTCTTTTTTGCAACAATTCAATTTTGAAGGTTTATAATGCAAAACTCTTCCGCTTAAAACGATGAGAATGACGGTGAATTTATTTTTCTTTATGCAAAATTTTTCTAATCAATTTAAATATTAAATTATAATTTTTATAATCATAACTTTAATCCCTGCACATTAAACATTTTTCAAATTCAAAAGTTTTCAATTTTAAATTATTCAATTTTGAATGCTTTCAATTAGAAATAATACAATTTCAATTCCTTTTATTTTTGAATGAACCAAATTCCAAAATTATAATCTAAACTTATTCAATTAAACAAATTTTAAAGTTGCCCTATTTTCGAAAATTCATTCTGATTTGATCCAATTTTGAGATTCTTGAACTCAAAATACTGTAAAAATGTTCAACGGGTTTTGAATTACCATAAAAAATGTAGAGGCTTGCGTTTGCTAAATTTTTAATGATAATAATTTGAGAAATTAGGCCGGGCTTTCTTACTTACTAATTCAATCCCTACTGATCAAAAATACTTCAAATATGGTTGGTTTGACGCAGAATTTAATAAGCTTTCTAACTCTGTTTTAAAAATTATTCTATCTTTTTTTTTTGAGATATCCTGAATTATTTTATTTAGTCTCAAACAAAATTTAAAACAAATTTGAAAATCACTATAATTATGACAAACTTGTCCATGAGTTCATTGGATAAATTTAAACTTAATTAATTTTTGCACTGCAGTTTTCAAGAAGTAAAAGCAGACAAGAGACTGAGAAAAATGATTATCGCACCGCAGCGCAATATCTCAGATTGTTATTACGACGCAGTCTCCATTTTTCTCAGTGGATAGAAGAGTCGAGTTATATTTTAATCTCTGTTATAATAAAGGCTTTTATACAATTGTCTTATAGAAAATTAATAATAAATGATACCGAGAAATTTTTACCTTATTATAAAGTTGATCAAATTGATTCCGAAATTGTATCAAAATGATATGCAACGCTTTTATACAGATTTCGGATTTTTTATTTAATGAGCAAATTGCGCCGAGTGTCAGTTTTCATGCCAAATCGAAGAAATTTCCCATATATTTGTAACAAAAAATCATTAAGTTTCGTCGAATATTTGAACTATTTAAATCTAAAGAAAAACTTTTTTTATTATTACTTCTTCCATCAGGCAAACCTATAGAAACACTTAAAAAGAAAAAAGTTATTAATTTCGTGATTTGCATATTTATTTTATTTGGTTCAAAATTGATTTTTGAACTGAAAATTTAACTAATTATTCTTGTTTGAAAAGTCTACTGTTATATTTTTGTTGAGAATTCATTTTTTTTTAAATTTCATCATTTGGTGCCTGCAAAAAGAGATTCAATTAAAATCGATTGAATGCAATTGCGAAATGAAATCGTCAATCGGAAATTCTGGTGAAAAGCAGTTCAATTCAAAAATGGTAAATTGTATTCAATGTCCAATTGCTGAATTGAAATTAAAAATTCCTCCGATGAATTTTCTGATGAAAGAAAACTTCGTCTTTTTGGGTTCAAAATTCAACTATTTGATTGAAAATTAAAGTTTTGCGGAAAATTAATATTTGCGGGTTGAAAATTCGCCTTTTTCAGCTATATGGTTGAATTAATTCGCTCTCTTGACTGAAAAATATTTCTCGGTTGAAAATTCAAATTTTGTTGAAAATACGTCTGTTCCATTTGAAAATTTATATCTTTTGAGAGAAATTTCATCTTTTTGGTTGACAAATTTGTTGCTTGATTGAAAAATTAATTTTTTGCTGATAATTCATATTTGCAGTTAGAAAATTTTACTCTTTTATAGAAAACTCGCCTTTTTGGTAGAAAACCAATATTCTTGGTTTAAAATTAATCTTTTTGGTTAAAAATTCAAAAACTTGGTTGAAAGTTGAACTTCATTGTTTAAATTTAATTTTTTTAGTAAAAGATTTATCATTTTAGTTCGAAAATTTATCTCTTTGTTTGAAAATTTAACTAATTGGATGGAAATTCTTTTTCTTTTGGTTAAACATTCATTTTTTAAATTGAAAACTGAACTAATCCACTTTTGTTGAAAAGGGATCTTTTTTTGGTTGAAAATTGAACTATTTTAAGAAAATTCCTCTTTTTAGATTGAATTTGTCTACTTTCGACTTAAAATAATTTTCTTTTGGTTGAAATATTAGTATTATATTTTTTGTTGCGAATTCAGCTTTTTTGTCGAAAAATAATATTTGCGGGTAGAAAATTTGCCTTTTTAGCTTAAAAATTCAACTATCCGGTTGCATTTGTTCCTTTTCTTAATTAAAAAATATATCTTCGTTGGAAATACGTCTGGTTTGAAAATTCCTCTCCTTTGATAGAAATTTCATCTCTTTGGTTGAAAATCCAATTGTTGGTTGAAAACTTTACAATTATATTTTTGGTTGAGAAGTCATCTTTTCAGGTTGATAATTCTATTGCTTGGTTGGAAATTCTATTATTTCGTTGAAGATTCAACAACTTTGTTAGAAAGTCATTCTTTTTGGTTAAAAATTCGTTTTTGAGTTGAAAATTTAACTATTTTGGTAGAAAATTGTACTATTTGGTTGAAAATTAACTTTTTCATTCAAAATTCATACTTGCGGGTTGAAAATTCAACTGGTTTGTAGAAAATTCGCCTTTCTGGTAGAAAATACGTCTTCTTGGTAAAGAATTCATGTTTTTGGTTAAAAGTGCATCTCTGAAAATCAAATTATTTTGTTGAGAATACGTTTTCTTTAACTGAAAATTTAACTATTTAATTTTTAATGGTAAATTGATCTTCTTTAGTCTAAAATGCAACGATTTGTTTGAAAATTCATCTTTTTTGTTTGAAATATCGACTATTACATTCTTTGTGGAAAATTAATCTTTTTTCGGTTGGAAATTCAACTACTTGGTTGACGATTATTCATTTTGCTTCTTCATAGAGGAAGCTTTGTAATGGTAACATTTTCAAAAATTTTCAAATTCATTTAATTAAACCTTCCCCAATTTAAAAATGTCTAATACAACGTTCTAAGCAATTGTCTCGCTGTGTGTGTGTGTGTGTGGATGTCACACTTTTTTGTGAACACGATAACAAAAAAACGGTTGCAGATAAATTAATGAAATTTGAAGGGCTTATTTTCCTCACTAATATATTGAAACTGACCGAAGGATTTCTAAAAATATTTATTGCATTTTTTTTAGCACTCAATAATATTTTAAAAATCGGTTTTTTATAGTACAACTTTTTTCATTAGCATAATTAAAAGTTGATGCAACAATATAAAAGATTCCTTGGTTCGGGACGAATCGACTGACCTATGATACTAATACATTCTATTAAAGAGTAGGAAAGTTATGGTAATTTATATATTTTGAAAATCGGTTTTTTATAGTAAAACTTTTTTCATTAACATAATTCAAAGTTAATGCAAGAACAGAAGAGATATGTTGATTCGAGTCGAATTGATTGACCTATAATATTAATAAATTTTGTTGAAGAGTAAGGAAGCTATGGTAATGCATAATATTTGAAAATACGG
>CAKNYM010052823.1:585707-596530 GCA_932195095.1 Andricus curvator
TAATTTATATATTTTGAAAATCGGTTTTTTATAGTAAAACTTTTTTCCATCAACATAATTCAAAGTTGATGCAGAAACTGAAAATATGTGTTGATTCGAGTCGAATCGATTGATCTATAATATTAATACATTTTATTGAAGAGTAAGGAGGCTATGGTGATGCATAATATTTGAAAACACGGTGTTTTGTAGTAAAACTTTTCTCACTAACATAATTTACAATTGATGCAAGAAGGGAAAAGATTCCTTAATTCGAGGAAAATCGATTGATCTATAATATTAATACACTTTATTGAAGATTAAGGAAGTTATTCTCATTTATAATATTTGAATCATCTGTTTATAACAGAAAAACTTTTTTCATTGTCATAATTCAAAGTTGAAGCATGAATAGAAAAGATTTTTTGATCACTAATTTTCAAATAGAATAGTTCTGACAATTTTTGTAAAAAAATCATAAATCTGGGAAAGGGATAGAGTGTGACAGAACTTTTCCCTTCCGTTTTCCAGCTCGAAAAATTATTATTTCGAATACAAAATTTGATTTGTCTGATTTGTCTTTGTATTTAAAAAATTGTTTGTATTATTTTGTATTTAATTTTGTATTTTTTGTAAATTTCTATTTTTAAATTGATCAAAATGAAGACTTTCATTTATCAATTGTTGAAAAAAATAACTAATGCTTCCTCTATGAGGAAGAAAATACATTTGCTAACGGGAAGCAAAGTGCATGTGAAATGAGCACCGTATAATTATAAATACAAACAAAGTGGAAACACTCGAAATCGAATTCACAGCTAGTTTCTCGTTTTTTTCGCTCAAATGTAAAATGAATTATTAGAACCCAATAAAAAAATGCAACTATTTTTCGTTGAAAGTTAATTCGTTTTAATTAAAAATTGTACAATTATATGTTTGGTTCAAAGTCCATGTTTTTAGTTAAAAATTCTGCTATTTGGTTGTAAATTCAACTGTTTTTTTGAAAATTTGTTTGTTTCATTAGATTAAAAATAATGTTGATAAGTGGAAATTGAGCAAATTTATTTTTGGTGAAAATTGATCGTTTTTAGTTGAAAATTCAACTACTTGGATGAATGTTGAAATATTTTTTTATAAAGTCCTTTTATCCGTTTAAGATAGATCTAATTGTTTGAAAAATCGTTTTTTTTTTATTTGGAATTCTTTTTTTTGTAAATTAATTTTGTTTGTTTGAAATAGCAACTACTCCATTTTTGGTTGAAAATTGATCGTTTTTAGTACAAAATTCAACTGATGAATTTTTCTTTGAGAATTCATATTTTTGGTTGATAATTCAACTACATGGTCGAAAGTTAAACTACTTTATTGAAGATTCATTTTATTGGTTTACATTTCTTCACTTCTAAATGAAAAACGAAAAATCTTTCTTGGTTGAAAATTCATCTCTTTTGGTAGAAATTTGATCTTTTTTGGTTAAACGTGCAACTGTTTGGTTAAAAATTAATCTTTTTGGTTTGCAGTATCAATTACGTGGATATAAGTTTAAACAATTAAAAAAAAAATTATTTTATTGCTTTAAAATTGAACTCTTTCGTTAAAAATTAATTTTTTTAATTGAAAATTTAACTATTCCATTTTTTGTTATAAATGGATCGTGTTTAATTGAAAATTCTTTTATTTAGTTTAAATATAATTGTTTGTTGAAAATGCATCTTTTTGGGTTGAAAATTCATATTTTTGGTTAAATTCTACTCTTTTTGATTTAAAATAAAAATATTTTTCGGTTGAAATATCAACTATTATATTTGTAGTTGTGAAATCATTTTTTTGTGTGTTTGAATTCGACTGTTTTCCGTATATATTTTTCTTCGAAAATTAATCTTTTTTGATTGAAAATTCAAGTAGGTACTTGGTCGAAATTCAACTGTTTCGTTGAGAATTCATTTATTTTGTTAAAAATTATTCATCTGCATCGCAAATTGACTGTTTTGTTGAATCTTCGTATTTTTGAATAGAAAATTTGTACTTTTGGTTTAAAAATTTATCTTTTTCTAGAAAAGTAATCTTTTTGATTGAAAATTCAACTATTTCGTTTATAATACAACTATTTCGTTGAAAATTCGTCCTTTTCCTTTGGAAGTTCAACTATTTACTTGTAAATGCAATTGGCTAATAATTAATTTTTGTTGCATGACAAATTCAATTATTTGATTGAAAATACATCTCTGCAGGTTGAAAATTGAACGGTTTTGTTAGAAGTCATTTTTTTTAAATTCAACTGGTATTATGAAAATTTGTCTTTTTGAATAGAAAATTCATCCTTTTGGATTAAAAATTCATTTGTAGTTAGAACAGCAATCTTTTCTGGTTGAAAATTCAACTATTCGGTTCGTAATGCAACTATTTCGTCGAAAATTCGTATCTTTCTCTTGAAAGTTCAACTATTTGGTTGTAAATGCAACTTTTTGGCTGATCATTAATTTTTGTGGGATAAAAATTCAATCATTTGCTCAATAATTCATCTTTGTAGGTAACGGATTTGGTTAAGAGGTCAATTTGTTTTTAGAAAATTCAACTATTTTATTAAAAATTCGTCTTTTTGGATAGAAAATTCGTTGCTCTGGATTGGAAATTCAGCTTTTTTTTTGAAAATTCAAACTGTATTTAAAAAATTCGTCTTTTTGGATAGAAAATTCTTTGCTCTGGATTGGAAATTCAGCTTTTTTGTTTGAAAATTCAAACTGTATTTTAAAAAATTCGTCTTTTGGACTTTCAGTTTCAACTATTAGTTTAAAAAGGCAACTTTTTGGCAAAACATTAATTTTTTTGTCAATTTAAAATTGAATTATTTTGTTGAAAAATCATCATTCTTAGTTGAAAATTCGTCTTGCTAGGTTTAAAAGTCAACTCTTTTCTAAAACATTCGACTTTTTCGTTTGAAAACTCAACTTCTTTGATGAAAATTTATTTATTTTGTTGAAAATTCAACTATTTTGTTGAGAATTTATTTTGTTGCAAATTCAACTATTTTGTGGAGAATTTATTTATTTTGTTAAAAATTGATTGTCTGAGTCGAAAATTTACTGTTTTGCTGAAAATTAGCCTTTTTGAATACATAATTCGTCTTTTTGGCTTGAAATTCATATTTTGGTATAAAAGTAATCTTTTTTGGTTGAAAATTCAACTATTTGGTTTATAATGCAACTATTTCGTTGAAAATTCATCTTCTTTTTTAAAATTCAACTATTTGGTTGCAAATTCAACTCCTTGGTTGACCATTAATTTTTGTTGGATAAAAATTCAATTTCTTCGTTGAAAATTCATTTTTGTATGTTAAAAATTCAACGATTTCGTTAAAAATCATTTTATTTCTAAAAATTCAACTGTTTTGTTAAAAATTCGTCCTTTTGGATCAAAAATTCATCTTTCGGTAGAAAAGAAATCTTTTTTGGTTGAAAATGCAATGCTGTGAAGTCTGTTAAAATGTTATATTTTTATCACTTGTGTTTCATTTTAGACTTTCATTAAATTCAATCAAAGAAAAAGTATTGCCTTCAAACTTTCTGTGATGATCTGTAACGAAGAAGACGAGAGCTGTGCAAAGTTTTAAAAATAGCGTGACGTAGTTTTTGAACGGCCCCTAATAACTTTCTTCCCTGCATAGCTTCGCCATGAAACAGTCAAGATTTACTAGCCGTTCGAATCAGCGTTTAAGAAAAAGTGGCCTCGGAGAAATTAAGAGTGTAATCAGGGAGTTGTAATATTTTTATCCGGCTTTCTAAGTATGTTGCGAGGTGGTATCAGCCCTTAAGTTCAGGGTGGTGTGGTTGCATAAGCCTTGCGACATAGTATGTGTGTATGAGTGCAGGAGTCGTTCGACACGAAAGCTCTGAACGAGCGCGTTCACCTTATCGCGAAAAGTCCCTGAGGCCGTAGATCTAATCGAGGAGTTTCCTTCTCGTGCCCGGCCCTTTGCTGCAGAGTGCACAGGCTCGCCGGCTTCTGGTTCCTAGTCGTCGCGACGCTCAACCCAGCCCAACCACCTTGGTTCCTCCCTTGGCCCCAGCTTAACTCTTGTCGTCGTGTATGCACCGACGACGACGACGACGACGTTTACACGCTAACACGACGGACGCATGCCACGTTTATATCCCCGGTCGTCGACACGCGAACAGATTTCAGTCATATATACACGACCACCGGTAATAGGCACACTGCGAGTATTTAATGGAGGTAAATCTAAGTCGAAGGTAAGCGATACCCAGGACACTTGCCTGCATTGAATCAATAGATTTGGTACAATGCAACATCTTGCGAATTCAAATCTGGTGCCAACAATCGATTTAAACTGCTCGAAAGACATCAGGTCTGAATTTAAACTAGTTTTGAGGCTTGAGATAACGCGTGTCTGACTTAAAATGACTTAAACTACTGGTGTAGCATTATGTCTGACTTGAATTGACCTATACTACTCGATGCACATTAGGCGCTATCCATAAACTACGTTATCAATTTTGGACTATTCTTGTTTCCCCGTCCCCCTTCGATGACGACCGTAGTTTTGACCCCCCCCCCCCCGAAAGTAACATAGCCAAAGGCGAATTTTCGTTTAAATAGTTGAATTCCCAACCAAACACATGAATTTTTAACAAAGAAAATTTTTTACCCAAAAAGAAGAATTTTCAACAAGAGTTAAGTTTTGAAGTTACAAAGTCGAATATTTTAAAAACATATAACTTTTAAAGCGTTAAAGATACATTTTCAACAAGAAAGAGAACTTTCAATCAAAATAGATGCATTTTTAACCAAATATTCGAATTTTCAACTAAAAAAGATACATTTTCAACCAAGAATGGAATCGTTCTATTATCAGTTGGAAGAAAATATTTTCGAAAAAAATCATTTTTAATCAGTTGAATTCAACTAAAAAAGACGAATTTAAAATTTTCTACCAAATAGTTGAATTTTCAACTTATAAATGATACATTTTTTAACGAAAAATGGAATAATTAAATTTTCAGATGAAAGAATTAATTTTTTACCAAACAAAAACGAATTTTCAACAAATTTCAAATTTAGGTCAAATTTCAACCACGTAGTGGAATTTTCAATAAAAAGCGATGAATTTTCTAGCAACAAAGACGAATTTTCAAGAAAAAAACATGAATTTTCAACAAAATTGTTGAATTTTGATGCCAAAAAGACGAATTATCTATAAGACAGTTGAAATTTTAACCCAAAAATGTGATTTTTCGTAAAAAATTTAAATTTTCACCAAATTGTTGAATTTTGAAATAAATAGTTTAAATTTAAACCAAATAGTTGAATCTTCTACCAAAACAGTTGAATTTTTAACCAACAAATTTAATTGTCAATTAAATAGTTGCATTTTTGATAAAAAAACATTTCTCAACCAGAAATGGAATAGGTGAATTTTCAGTTTTAACAATTAATTCTCAACAAAATAGTTAAATTTTGAAGCAAAGAGGTGAATCTTCAAAAAAATAATAATTTTCAACACAGTCGTTCAGCTTGAAGTAAGTAATTGAATTTTGAACAAAAAATAAAAGATATTTCAACAAAATATTTGCATTTTCAACAAAATAATGAAATAATAGTAGTTGTTACTTGCGTAGACCAGGGTCAGAAAAACTTCCACACTTCTCATTAAAATAATTAAATTTTCAACCAAATATTAGAATTTCTAACTAAGCGAGATGAATTCAATACAAAAAATGTGATAGAAGACTTTTCACCCAAAAAAATTAAGTTTCAACCATAAATAGTTGAATTCCCTTATTGGGTTCTATCAAGTCAGTTCGCATTTAAGCGAAAGAACGAGAAAAAGGGGATTTTTCTTAAAAACAGGAGAAAAAGAAGAATTCTTGAAAAATATAGGAAAAAATTGAATAGGGGAAAGAGTGTGTGACTTTAAACTACTTATTCTACCTGATATTCAGTGCGGCTGACATAAAACTACCTATACTACTTGGGACTAACGTAAAACCACTTTACTACATGATATCCTCGGTGGCAAACTGGAAACAACTTATACTACTCGACATTCACTAAGGCTCACTTGAAACGTCCTATACTACTGGATATCTACCGTGGCTAACTAAAACAATATATACTACTTAAGACTAACTCAAAACTGCTCATGACCAATTCCATTTCAAATCAGGAAGAGAGGTCCAGCTTATGGTGTCAAAATGATTCAGTATTTGGTTATATCAGGAATCTGTAATTTGTTCAATTAATTAAATTAAAAACTTTATATATCTTTTAGAATTACTTGGCGAACTTTGATTTTCTATGTCGATTGTACTAATGACTGAAAAAATACAAATGTCTGACATAAAAATACATATGCTACATCAGAAAAAAATAGTTAAGGTTCAAATAGTTTATTTAACAAAGGTTATATGGATTTTTTTGTTTTAGCTTTAATTTTAGGTAAAAGCTGAAATTCTTATCTAATCCTGATGATTAAGGGCTGATTTTATTCTTTGAAAGATTTTTCACAATTCTCTCTGGTTAAGTTCTATTACAATTGGAATTATTAAAAAAAATTTGTTTACAGAAAGAATAACTGTGTGATTACAAAATTTTTTGGTTTAAATAACACCCAACCAAACAAGATTGTAAATGATCTTTCAAGAAGTAAAATCAGCTTTTGATCATAAGGATTAGATAAAAATGGTAGCTTTTACCTGAAATTAAAGTTAAATCATAAAAATACATCTAACATTTGTTAAATAAACAATTTCAGGCTAACCAGTTCTTTTTCTAAAGAACACTTAAATTTCGCAGGAATTAACATTAGGTATATTTTCGTCAATTTTATAAATCATAAATCTTGAGATTGACTGTAGGTACGTACTGCATCCACCCCATATGGATGACGTAAAACGTCTTATACTACTTCACAATCTTTATATCCAACTTTGAAATCCTTATGCTACTTGAGATCATGCGTGTCTGGCTTTAAAATTATTATACTACTCCTCACTCTTTATGTCTGACTATAAACGACGAACACAACTTGAAACCTTTTATGTCTGCTTTAAATTACGAACACTAACTGGCGAATACTTCTTGAAACTCCCTTCGAAAGTCCTCGCTGTGAAAAATAATTTTAATTAAAACCTAGAAATTATAAAAGTTATTTGAAAGAGCTCAAAATTTGACCTATAATGATGTGTGGTTGATAGTTTGAAACTTCATTATATATCAATCTGTAAAGTTTCTTACTTCAAAATCATATAACTTTGAAGTATCCAATTTGAAATTTAAGATTCAATTGAATCAAATTGAAACTTTTCAATATGAAATCGTTCCACCTTAGGGTTTCCAATCTAAAAGGGCTCTAGATTTAACGTTCTCTATTCTGCTTTCTCAGGTAATCGAAGTATAGAAAAAATGTCAAATAACGATCTATATCCTAAAGGCACTATCGAACCAGATATTTATTCCGTGTAAAAGTTACGAGCGGGAATGTATGTATTTATTCAGTATAGAAACTTATGATGCATACATCTTACGACAATTCTTAGGTAGAATAGAGACTTGTCAAGCAAAATTGAATAGAATGCAAAATTTCCAAGCGATTTATCGAACTTGAATTGAAGGACGATCATCGCAAAGAAAATTTGTAAGTGGAAAAACCTACAATATTCTTAGGGGCCGTGTATAAATTACATGGTGTCTTTTTTTCGGGGGGGGGGGGGGGGTCAAAAACTTTTTGTACGTAAGATATTTCCGAATCTGCGAATCACCAAAAAATAAAATTTAAACAGATTCTACTGTAAACAGCTGTTTGTAAGTGTAATCTAGTACTTATTGTAGTGCCTAGTACATTTAATGTAAAAAATGTTATGTTACTTTTTTCATAATTGTAACAGTATAACTTGCAATTTCCCTAATAATATAAGAAGTGCCTAGTATTATAAGTATTAATATTAAATGTAATAATAATAAATTCACGAAATAATAATGAATGAATAAACAATTAAGGGTTTATCCACAAATGATGTAAACCGCTTTTGTTAAATTTTTACCCCCCCCCCCATGTAAGGCACCGTGGAATTCTCTCTGGACCCTTCAAAATCATTCTAATATTTTATCAACTTTGTCAACGAATATGCATAAAAAAATAAACTTTGATAATTAAATAAGCGTGGAACCACCATGAAATTAGTTTCAGAAAATAAAATGTGTTAATAAGAATGAGTATTTAGTTTCAAAAACGTTCAATTTGTTTTATTAGCAAAATTTCTAGTTTTCTAACCTAATATTTCAAAAGTATTAAAAATGAACTTCAATGTATATTCAAACTAATAATTTTTATTCTATATTTCTATTTATTTATCGCAGACTTCACAGTCTTTCCCCAGTCATCCTTTTTGGTTAAAAATTCAACTGTTTTGTTGAAAATTCGTCTTTTTATCTTGAAAATTCAACAATTTTATTGACATTTTTGTTCCTTCTCTACAAAAAGATTTTGTTAAACATTCGTCTTTTTAGTTTGAAAATTCATCTATTTGTGTAGAAATTTCTTCTTTTTTGATTAAAAGTGCATCTGTGTTGTGGAAAATTCGTATTTTGGCTCGAAAACTTAACAATTTGGTAAAAATTAATTTCTTTGGTTAAAAATGTTACTACTTTTTTGTTAATTGTTTTTTCATCATAAATTAGGTTTTTAAACCTAAAATTTAATTATTCCATTTTTGTTGAATTTTTTTAAAGTTGAAATTCAACTACTCGGTTTAAAAATTCATCTCTTTTTTCAGGAATTTCGTTTTTTTGTTGTTGAAAATTAACATTGTTGATGAAATCTTTTTTCTTTATTAACTGAAAAATCTTTTTTGGTTACAAATTCGTCTTTTTGATTCGAAAATTGATCCATTTTGATAGAAATTTAACCTCTTTGGTTTAAAATTCAACTAAATACTTCCTCGGCAAAATTTAAGTAAGTTTTACGTAATATGCACGCCCCTTATTAGACTTTTCAAAAATGTAGTCAATTTAAAAAATATTTTTTCTGTACGGTTCTCTGAGGGTCTTTGTGATATCACTGGTAACGTGCAAAAGTTTAGTCGCGTGTGTGTGAGAATCTTGGCAATGTCGATCGTTCAAAGAGCTTTTCCTGTGAGAATTACGAGTACCTAGTATCAAAACTTTCATCTCAAAATCGCATCGATTATGTGGGAGGCTCTCTTAAAGCAAAAACTGTATTAAAGGTGCGTGCAACTGGCTTTGGTAGGCGAACGATCTAGCGTTCCTTAATACGACGTTAATTCGACGGCATTACAGCTAAGCAACTGCCAAGTACTTTCAAGCCGCTACCCGGCGACACGCGACTGAATTTAAATCCAACTCACACAACTACCAACAACCAACTACTAGTTTCGTCACGATACTAGAATCCTATCTAAAAAAAGGGCTTCGTAGCCTATTAAGACGTCCGAGTGTCCCCCTCCCCTGATCCCCCTCCTTCAACCTGCTTCCCCTCCCAGAATTCACTTTCTCTCACTCCCCCTCCTCACACGTTCCTCCCTCCCACTTCCGTTCCTCTTCCATCCCCTACTATTGTTCTCATTGATTTTCCTTTCACTTCCTCTCCACTCTATTTCTCCCTACTCTGATCCCCCTCTCCTAAATTCCTCTGTCGCCCCTCCCATCACTTCTCCTACTTCCCCTCTGAATTCCCCCTGAATTCCTCCCCTAATAACCCTCACTTCCATACTACCCCTCCCACCCTTCCTCTTCCCCTTCTATCCCTACCGTCCTCACCTATAACCCCCCTCACCCATACTCCCCCATCCTCACCCATACGTCCCCCTACTTCTCCTCTTCGAATAAACATCACTTGCAAACTACCCCTCCCAACCCTTCACCTTCCCACACCCCTTCCCTTACTTACCCTACTTCCCCTTGCGGGAAAAAGTACGACGGACGGGCGGACCAGTCCGAAAATATAAGGGGAATTGTGAGGAGGGAAAGCAGGTTAAAGGAGGATGCTTAGGGGAGAAGAATATTTTGACGAACTTATTACCGTCGAAATAGGCTACTAAACCCGTTTTTGTAGGCGTTCGGCGCATACTTTGTTTCATTTTTCGGTTATGTTAGCGTTTTTTCCAGGAAATTGGCATTTTCAAACCAAAATTATCAGATTTTAAAGATTCAAAATTTTGCAAGAATTCTAGTTTACGCTAGCATTTTACACGAGAAATTGGTTCTTTGAAAGAAAATGTATTAGTTTGTAAATAAAATGTAAAATTTTGATCAATTTAAAGTTATTTACGTGTTTTTTTCACCGAAAAATGGTATTTTCAATAAAAAACTTGTAAAAAACTTTCGTTTTTCGGTTATGTTAGCTTTTTTTTATACAGCAAATTGAAACTTTTAAGCAAAAATCCTTACATATTGAAGATTCACAATTTTTAACACTTTTAGGTTACGCAAGCGTTTTATACAAGAATTAATATTTTTAAATAAAAATCAGGGTGCAGTTCCGAATAGGTGAACCCTCCGATTTTGTTAAAACCACCTGTACTTACGTATTTTGATGCGCTGATTACGAAAATCATAGTGAAAATTGGCTACGCATTGAATGACTGGTTACGGAAATGTGTTCAGTCACACACGTCCCCTTTTCCAGGTTTAAGGGGAGGGGCTACTCATTTACTGACTGGTTACGGAAATGTGTTCAGTCACGCTCGTCCCCCTTTCCAGGTTTGATATGGGGGGGGGGGGATACGCATTTGCTGACTGATTGCGGAAATTTATTCAGCCACGCTCGTCCCCTTTTCCAGGTTCAAGTGTGGGGGGAGGGGGGGGGG
>CAKNYM010052823.1:596930-619386 GCA_932195095.1 Andricus curvator
TTAGGGGGGGGGGGGATACGCATTGACTGGCTGGTTACGGAAATGTGTTCAGTAACACACGTCCTCTTTTCCAGGTTTAAGGGAAGGGGCTACGCATTTACTGACTCGTTACGAAAATGTGTTCAGTCACGCTCGTGTCCTTTTCCAGATTTGAGTTGGGGCCCCCCCCCCCCCCTACGCATATACTGACAAGCGTGACCGAACGCATATCTGTAACTGATTTCTTGTTTTTCCAACGCAATCCTCTTTTTCTCGAAAAATAATGATTTTAGGCAAAAAGTGTTCCATACAAAAAAGATGTATTTTTATACTAGCTAGAACTTTTGTTTGTAACATTTTTGAAAATTCTTCGTATTTACTGAGATAAAGAAAAAAATAATAATTTTTATGGGGTTTTTTATGGTTTTTACCATGAAGACGTCCTTGTCGCCAATTTTCACTGTGGTTTCAACGAAATCAGAGGGTTCACCTACTCGGAAATTTATCCAAAAATCATTACAGTTTGAATAAGATTTACGATGCTTGAACAGTTTAAGGTTATATTGATCTTTTTTTTACAGAAATCGGTTATTAAAAATAAAATAATATTAGATTACAAAGAAGATTTACAATTTCGAAGAATTTTTTGTTTAGTTAAGTTAGAAATACTAATTTCTAACTAAATTCTTACTTACTTTTAACTACCATATAATTTTGTTAATATCAACATTATAAATAATAAGGGAAAAATACCAATTTCGTCGGAAATTAATATTTTCAATCAAATTTTGAATCATGATATTTTGTTTCATCAGAAATTCACTTTTTTATTTAAAAATCATTAGATCTCAATGAAGATTTACTATTATTGAACAGTTTAAAGTTACACTGTCGTTTCTCATCGAAAATTGGCATTTTTATACAAAAATATTTATAATTTAAACAAAATTTATATATTGAAAACAACTTTGGATTTAGTCAGTGTTTCCATACAAAAATTTAATCAAAAAATTGTCTAAAAACATTATACCAGAAATCGGTATTTTTGATTGAAAAAATAAATATTTTGAAGAAGATAAAAAATTTTGGTACAATTTTAGTTCATGCTAGCTGTTTTCACCTGAAATCTTTATAGATTTCATCAAAGATTTTCAATTTTGGAACGATTGAAAATTAGAGATTTACAATTTTGAATAATTTGGTGTCATGTTATTGTGTGTTAGTGTTTTTTTTCTGTAAATTAGAATTTTTTATTTACAAATGTCATTAGATTTTAGAGTACAATCACAAGTTTTGTATACAATTTTAGATTCCATTAACATTCTTGACGAGAAATTGGTGATTTTGAACAAAAAAATTTTTAAAGAAGTGTTATATTAGTGTGTTTCATTGAAAAGTGGTAATTTCGATAAAAAATCCTTAAATTTCAAAAAATATAAACGACATTTGAACAATAATATGTTATCCTAAAGTTTTTCAATGAAAACCGGTCATCTTAAAGAAAAATGATATGACTTCAAAAATATAATTTCCAACCATTTTAATTTGAAGTTAAGATTCCTCGACACAAACATTAAGATCTAAATATTCTGCATTCAGATTTCAGAGAATAAATCAAATTATAACACAAAAATTATTTGAGAGTTTCCAAAATTAATACATACTTGTAAGAAACATTGTTTTAAGATCGTAAGAATGATTTTATGTATGGGAAACCTCCCTACAGTGGATAATGCAATCTACAGTGAATAGTTATCGATTAAGAGCACAAATAAAAGCAAATAATTGATTTTAATTTATTAACAGGTATAGTGTCTCAACCATTAAATAAATTAAATTAATTATTTTGCACACAATAATATGTTTAATTAATGCTTATTCACTGTAGATTGCACTATCCACTGTAGGAGGTTTTCCCTATGACATTGATTCAGTATTTAGAAATCTGACTTACATTTTTAGCGCAAGGATATAAGGATTCATCTTTTGTTCCCTAGATAAAAGTAAATAAAATCCGCATCATCTCCTTAGAAATACAAGAATTTGCGGGATACACGTATCTCTTTTCCGTGCCGAGAATAATTTCAATGCAAATATACTGAAAATAACCATCTTGGCTCCGAGAAGGTGGACTTTTCTCGAGATCCTATTGCATCAGCAGGATTATCAATTCTGTTTATTATAAGAGAAGTACGCTCGTTTTCCATTTCCATAAAGAACTTGAGACTGGAGATATAAAAATGGTCTTTGACAATGGAATTCTTTTCACAACAATTTAATTCCATAGTATTAAAACGAAGCTAACTCGAGCTAAGCTTCTGAAAAATTTCTCTCTTGAAGTCTTATTTCACGTCTAAGGGATAAGTCAAACACAATTAAGTTCACTGTCCAGCGTACGGCTATAAAGTAACTAATCTGCTTCAGCGAATTTAATACGTAACAGGCATCAGCCTATCGATCCAATTTTGGGTTTATAAATAAAGAAACTTCTCTTCCCTTCTTTTCGTCAACATTTTTTGATTCCTCAGGGTTATCAATATTGTAAGAATTGTTGCAGCATAGTTACTTAAATTACTAAGTAGAAACAAACACGCCATGCATGCGCGATTTTTGTTTGTCTCACGCAATTTTTAAATTAATATATAAAAAAATATAAATATTTTTTTTGTATTTCATAGTGTCTGTTATGTGAAATAATTAGACAAAACATCAAGGACAATTTTTATGAAAATTTTTGAAAATTTGATTTCTCATGATTGAATTTTGTCCAGAATTAATATATATATATATATATATATATATATGATATTTTCATAGAAGTTGTTCAAAATTTTAATTTTAATTTTTGAGGTCAAATGATTTTGACGAACACTCACCTTCCCTGAAATCTTTGATACCAATTTCCGGTGTAAAACACGAATTTAAAGAGTGAAAGTAAAACTATTTTTCACTGAAAGATCATTCTTTTTAATCGAAAAGTCCCTTGTTGAAAACTCATCATTTTTGGTTCAAATATTAACTATTATATTTTCAATTGAGAATTAATTTTTTTATTGAGACTTGAACTACTTGGTTGAAAGTTTTACTTTCTTGTTAAAAGTTTTTTTTTGTGGAAGATTTATCATCTTAGTTGAAAATTTAACTATTTTGTTCAAATTAATTTATTTTATTAAAAATCTAACCGGTTTTTGAACTTTGGGTAGCAAATTCGTCCTCTTGGATTGAAAATTCAAATATTTGGTTCAAAATGCAACTTCTTTTGTTTGAAGTTTAATCTTTTTTGTTTAACAATTTGACCAATTGTTTGAAAAGTCATCTTTAAAAGTTAAAAATTCAACTATTTTGTGAAAAATTGAACTATTTGAAATTGCAGGTATTTGGTTGTGAATGCAACTGTTTTGATTAAAATTTTTTTTTTTTTTTTGGTTTGAATTTAACTGTTTTTTATTTAAAATTAATATCTTTCTTAGTTCAAAGTTGAACTATTTTTTGAAAATTTAATGAATATTCATTTTTCCTGGTCAAAAGTGTAACTGTTTTGTTTAACATTGGATAGAAAATTAGGCTCCTTGACTTCAAAATTCAACTATTTGGTTAAACATTCACCTTTGTAGCTTGAAAATTCAACGATTTTGCTAAAAAGTCATGTTTCTTCTCTAAAATTCAACCGGACTGTTGAAAACTCGTCTTTTTGGATACCAAAATTCGACCTTTCGATTGAAAATTTATTTTTTTTGGTAGACAAGATCATGCTTAAAAATCTTCTTTCTTGGTTGAAAATGCAATTGTATTCTGAAAAATTCGTCTTTTTGGCTTGAAGATTAAATTATTTATATAAAAACACAACTGTTTGTGGTTGAAATTTAATATTTTTTGTTTGAAAATTCGACCGTTTGGTTGAAAATTCATATTTTTAAATTGAAAATTCCTCCCTTTTGATTGAAATTTCAAATATTTGGTTGTAAAGGTTGTAAATGCAACTGTTTGGTTGATAATGAACCTTTTGTTGATGAAAATTCAACTATTTGGTTGAAAATTCATCTTTGTGGATTGGAAATTCCATGATTATGCTCAAAAGTCTTGTTTTTTTTGTCGAAAAATCAACTCTTTTGTTGACAATTAATCTTTTGTATAGAACATTTGTCCTTAAGGAATGAAAATTCATCTATTTTTGTAGACAAGTTCATGGTTAAAAATGTAACTGTCTTCTTAAAAATTTGTCTCTTTCGCTTAAAGATTTGAATCTTTTTTGTTTGAAAATTTGACCATCTGGTTGAAAATTCATCTTTGTAGGTTGAAAATTCCTCTTTTGCTTGTAAGTTTAACTGTTTGTTCGTAAATACAATATGTTTTAACTTTAAATCTTAAGCGTTTTATTTCAAATTCAATGTGGTACCTATACATTAATTCTATTCAAAAGTATTTTTTTCTATGAAGCATGGTTAAATATTATGTTTGTATATTTCATATTTTATTTGAAGCTTTTATCAAACGAAAAAGATGAAAAAATTTTGATTCAAAGGAGGGAGGGGGTGTTCGTATTTGTGACATCACCCTGGTGGGTTCAAACTTTGTGTGATGATCTGTGACGAAGAAGAAGAGGGGTGAAAAAAGTTTTCCAAATATCGTGACGCAATTCTGTAACGGCCCCTAGGTTTTTTTGCAACAATTGTTAATTTCTCTTCATAAGCAAGTCTACCATAATTAGTTTTCACATCAACTCTATTTAAAATACATCGGTTAAAGTGCAATAATCGCATAAAGTAAATAAAATGAACGTTTGCCGTAGCTTTCGAATTGAAAACAGGCTCGCTAATGTATTCAATTCTTTCTGATTGAATGTGCGTTTGCAGAGTGGTCGGACCATTCCTGAATCGGGAATGTTTTCTCTGTGAGGAAAAAAGGCACGTGGAAGCATTACGGTAGAGTGTAAAATGGGTTGGGCAGGCCTCGCAGTAAATTGAATTTGTAATTTCGTCCCGATCGAAATCTAGACCGACCAGCCGGTGCTTGTTATATGTACACCCGGTAAATACATTGGTACATGTGTTTGCGCGTAACTGGATTTTGGCTCTGCGAACTGCCAGTTTGTCGTTGATCGAATTGTAAAGGGATTTCCCTCCTGCTCAACCTCAACATGGATTTTAACCTGCAAAGATTTAAACTTGAGGTTCCGAGGGGGTTCCGAGGCCGAGCCACGTGGTTTTACACTCATTTGTTGAAAAAAAAATAAAACGCATGACTAGAAAACAGAAAAATGTTTACTTACCGTTTTTTAAGTTCTTAATTATATCTCTAACTTCAGTGACACAGACTTTCTCAATTGGGTTTTCTGATGCATTATGTTCTATGTCGCAGTTCTCTTGTCCTATAGCTTCACCTTCTAATAATTCTTTGAAAGATTCTTTCAAAGCGTCTACTATCCCTCCTGTATCATATAGCATTTCATGTATTTTCTTCTCTCCTTCTGTTCTGATTTTATCTTTCTTCTTCTTGACTAGTCATTTAACTTTCCTATTTTTGTGTCTGTAATTATTATTGAGCCTATTTCTCTCCTCATCGCTAAGACCTGTGATATTCAACGTTCTCTTGTACGCTTCTTTCTTTTCTTGTCGGGCTGCCTCAATTTCATCATTCCACCACGCATCACCAGACTTTCTTCTTACCACTGCCGTACCACACACTTCAATTGTAGTTTTAACAATGATATCCCGTAGCAAAGTCCACGCGCCCTCTATATCTTTATTACTTCTAAGCGCCTCCCAAGTTGTCTCATCTATGCGTTCGTTTATCCTATTCGCACTCCCGGTTTCCGTAAATTTTCAATCTTGATTCGCGTTTGTTTCGTTTGTTTGGTTCTCTTTCTTCTCCATCCCCTTCCTAAGTTTATTTTGGAGACTAGAAGGTAATGGTCAGTATTGCATTCAGAGCCCCTCATGACTCTTGTATCCTTTATTATAGTAGTTCTCTTAGTCTTTCATCCGCAATAACGAAGTCAATTATACTGTGGCTATTTCCTTTACGCCAGGTGTACATGTGGATTATTTTATGTCTAAAACAAGTATTTGTGATAAATAGACCCTTTTTTAACCATGAGCTAGCTAATCTTTCCCCGTTATAATTTTTTATTGAATCCCCAAAATAACCTAGTACCCTTTCTGTATCTGTACCCTGACGTTGCACGCCGACCCATTCGTTCCTATCTCCTAGCAGAATGATTCTTTTATCATGATCGCAAGTACTTATTGTAGCATTTAAAGTGTCCAAGAGGGCGACTTTCTTCTCTCGGATCTCGGATCACTATCAATTGGGGCGTAGCACGCTTTGATAAAAAATCTTCTGATTCCTACCTCCATTCTAACCCACAGCAATCTGGGCGATACATATCCTTGATCTTTGAGATGCTGTCTTGCTTTTTCATTCATAATCAAACCGACCCCTTGACTACCATGTGATTCACTATCTACTCCTGACCATATTTCAAAACCGCCTTGCAACACACCATTTTCTAAGTTTCTACTTTAGCAACCCTTTTTTTCGTCTCAGGTACACATAGAATATCAAGTTTCCTTACGTGCATATTTTATCGTAGTTCTCTCACCTTAAGATCATTCACTGCTCTAACATTCCAAACACCCAGTCTCTATTCGTCGCCTGAAACTCGACCTTTACGTTTACCGTGTGCATGCATTTCGTCAATCAAAGTTTCAGTCCATTCCGAGGCTATTTTATTGTTTGTATTATTCATTGTTTAGATTGTAAGTACACCCAACTACCACCTTCATGCGCGAAATTTGTTTTGCGAGTCGAAATCATGTCCTACCTCTACGCGTGAAACCAAAAACTCTTTTTTTCCCCTTATATTTCTTAAAATTTGTTCCTTATAATACCCCCCAAAAATCACTTAAAAATATCTTGAAATGCTATCAAATCATTGAAGTCAATTTCAATTTGAAACTTTTCAATTTTTGAATTTTCAATTAAATTGGACGGATAAAGTGCTTTATCGTAACTTAATTCATGTTATAAAACGATTATAACACCCCCCCCCCAACCCGACATGCAAAATAGTTCAATTTCAAAATTTTATAATCTGAAATTTCATTTATTCTCAACACTAATATTTATAACTTATCTGAATATTTCACTGGGATTCCGCCTTTGCCTTCAGAGCTTCTTCTTAATTTTTGAGTGTTAATTTTGAAAAAAAAGGTAAATAGTGTGTTTACGGAAAAATTATTAAGAAATAGTCGCCCAAAAGTAGACCGGTTTACTTTGCAGTTGATATTTTATTTTCCGCAAAAATCATAATTAGTGCCAAAAACTCGTAAAACCGATTTTTTCACTTATGGGCTTTTTTGGGACACTATAAAACCGTCTTATGGGGGTGATATTTAAAAAGTAATATTTCATTCGTATTATATAGCTCATTGAGCTACCTCTAAATGTCATTTTTTTCAAAACAAAAACATTGGATTTATTTTGTTGTGGATTCGAACAAATTTCCGGGCGATATGCAAAAAAATTCGAAAAAAATTGTTTGGACAACCCTAATGATTACTCGTTAGAAAAAAGAGCGAGAAACTTTTTTAAAAAATCGTTCGAAAGGAATTTTGTACCTTGAATTCAACTTATGGCATGACCTAGAAATGTTGTAGCAAAAATCTCAAATGAATACCACACATTCTCTGAAATCTTATCTTTAATTCAAGCGGATAAAACTTGAAAAACCTTTACAGATTCTCAAGATACGACAAAAAATAGCCAAGTCTCAAATGTCAAGTTTCAGTCGGCGATTACCGCTGTGAGCCGTGAGAGCGGTGATCGCTGAAAATTTCTCAGATTTTGTTCCTTAACTTCAACTCGTACTATAAATGAGGATGCTTATGGGAAAAAACTAAAATTCGAAGGACGTATTCTTTAAAATCATATCTTTAATTTAAGCCGATAAAACTTCCAAAATCTTAACGGGTTCTCGAGATACGACTAAAAATGTCCAAGTGTGTCTGCGTCGAGTTTCAGTCGGCGATCACCGCTGTCGGGCAGGCTCGCTGCTTAAGCAACTGAAACTTGGTGCAGACATGGTTGGACATTTTAAGGCGTATTTTGAGAACCCGTGAACTTTTTAAGTTTTATTGGCTTAAATTAAAGATAAGACTTCACAGACTGTGTCGCATAAATTTCAGGTTTCTCCTACAACTTTCATAGGTCGTTCCAAAAGTTGAAGTCAAAGTAATAAATTCCAGGAATTTTTGCATTTTTTAAAATCTTGTCACGTGATATATTATTATTTTCAAAGGTCAAAAGCATATCCGCTAGATGTCATTCTACGAGGAATATAATAAGATTTCCAACGGTTCCTTAAAAAAAGTTCCTCGCTCCTTTTTTGAACACGTACATACATACGTTTCAAAATCCGCAGCGCGTGTGTGTAGCTTCTGGCGCTAAGGGGCAAAATAATTTCGAAAACAAAAAAATTTCGAATTGCTATTTATTTTTTAGGTATATTGGTTTGTTTGGTTTTAAGGTTATACATAGTTTTTGTAAGAAATTTGAGAGAATTTAAGATGAATTCTCAAGAAAAAATGTAATAGTTGATATTTCAATCCAAAATGGTTCTTATTTTAAATAAAAAACAGTTTAATTCATCCAAAAAAGACACAATTTCAACCAAAATAGTTGAGTCCTCAGTAAAAAACATTCATTTTTAACCAGTTGTATTTTTACCAAAAAACATTAAATATTTTCCAAAGGAGACAAATTTTGTACAAAAAATGTAATTTTCAACCGAAAAATATGATTTTTCCATGAATTTTTGTTATAAAAATATTTGATTATTTCATTTTGATGAAATAAATAATATTAAATTTTTTTTTAATTGTTTAAATTCGGGAGTTTCATAATTCAAGAATTTTCTAGCCCGGATATTTTATAATTCGGTAATTTTCTATCGGGAATTTTATTCTTCAGGAATTTTCAGTTTTCCCCAATTTTTCACCATTAAAGAGACATTTTTAATTAAAATGATGAATCTTTAACCAAAAAAATGATTTTTTGAGTAAGTAGTTGAATTTTTAACCAAGTAGTTGTATTTTCAATAAAAAAAGATGAATTCTAAACAAAAAATGTCATACTTGATATTTCAATCCAAAAAGATTTTAATTTTAAATAAAAAACATTTGAATTCATAAAAAATGTCATCAAAATGGTTGAATTCTCAGCCAATAAGACGAAATTTCAACCAAGAAGATTAATTTTCTGCCCAAAAGACAAATTTTCAAGATAATAGTTACATTTTCAACCAAAGAGATGAACTAAAAAACTAAAATTATGAATTTTCAAACAAACAAGGGAATTTTTCGCCAAGTAGTTCAACTCTTAACTAAGTAATTGAATTTTGAATCAAAAAAGATTAATTCTCAACAAAAAATATAATAGTTGCTAATTGAATTGAAAATGTTTTTTAGTGTAAATCAAAAACAATTCATTTCATCCAAAAAGACGAATTTTCAACCAAATAGTCGAATCCTATGTCAAAAAGAATATTAATTTTGAACCAAACATTTGCAATTTTAATTTAAAAAAATGAAATTTTTACCAAACGAGACGAATTTTTATTTTTCGATTCGTCTTTTTTGTTTTTTTTTTTGTTCTTGAAAATGTGTTTGTTTTGTTTGGAAATTCGTTTGTTTTGTTTCAAGCTTCATCTCTTTTGATAGAAATTTCAACTTTCAGGTTAAAAATTAAACTATTTGGTTGAAAATGTGTCTCTTTTGTTTTACAGTGCAACTGTTCTGTTGCAAGAGCAATTGTTTCTTAAAAAAAAGTTGTTGTTAAAAATATAACTATTTGATTGAAGATAAATCTATTTGGCTGAATATGCAATTATTTTGGTTGAAGTTTAATCTTTTTTGTTCCAAATTTGACTATTTTCTCAAAATTCATCTTTGTAGGCAGAAAGTGCAACTATTCTTAACTGTTTTTGATTGAAGTTAAATCTTTTTTCTGTAAAAATTCGACCATGTGGTAGAAAAGTCATTTTTGTAAGCTGAAAATTCATCAATTTGGTGAAAAATTGAACTGTTTAGTTTAAAATTGATTTATTTTGTTATAAAGTCATCTTTTTTGGTCGAAAATTAAATTTTTCTATTGAAATTTCATCCCTTCTGATGGTAGAAAAGTAATATTTTTTGGTTCAAATAATTTAAATAAATTTTTTAAATTTCAACAAAAATTGTTTTTTTTTTTCAAAAGATTCTATGGAAAAAATGTTACAAGAATTAAATGATGATCTTTCAAATATTACAGGTTAGGGAAAATAAAAAATTGGCCAGGGTGCAGATCGTTTTTGTAAATATTTCTCGATGAAAAAAAAAAACACCGAAAGTTAAAAAAATATTTCATGAAACTTGGGGTACATTTCTTCTGTCAACGAAATTATCTTCTAGTTTGTAAAAGTACAGACATTTTCAATATATCTTATTTTCCTTAATAAAACTAAAGTTATTAATAATTTTTGCATCTTAATTATGCGGATCTCAGATTGACCTTCTAAAATACAATTTTTTGTGATTTTTAATTGGTACTGCAATTTTAATTGTAAGTTTTGCTTTCACAAGTGAATATCAAACAGATATTCATGTACTGGGCTTCTGAAAAAGCAAGTTGTAAAAAAGAATTTATTTCTTAATCGTAAAAGATGTCATGAAAGAAGAGTTCATGTCAGTTTCATTTGAGGTAACTTTCCCCTTTACGGGTGTCTTAAAGAATCTTTATAGCAGAGATGTTGAGTTGAAAGAAAATTTTATAATTCTCTTCAAGTTGGATTGACGTCGACTCTATTCACAAACGAAGAGAAATTATTGGATTTAATTCCTTATACAGTATACAATTTATTTTTGAAAGACTTGAATTTTTTGCAAAAAAATAAAATAAAAATAAAAATAAAAATAAAATAAATTAAAATTAGTTTTTTGATATAACAAGAAGGTTCTTGGGATTTACAAAGAAATTATTTTCTTAGTATGCATACATAAAACAGGAAAAATATGGCGATTTACAACAAAATAGTTGGATTTTCAACAACAAAATTTCTACCAAAATAGATGAATTTTAAACAACAAAAAATTAACTGTTAACCAAACAGTTGCATTAAAAACTAAATGATTGATCTTTCCAAGCAAAAGAGACGAATTTTTAACAAAATAGTAGAACTTTTAACCAAAAAGCATGACTTTATCAAAACAATTGTATTTTCAACCAAAAAATATGACTTTTTTCCATTAAAGATTTTTGAACCAGTTGTTTAATTTTTAACTAATCAAAAAAATTTTTGAACCTAAAATGCAATCGTCAAATTTTCAGTTAAAGAAATTAATTTTCAGAAAAAAACGAAGTTTCAACTAGTTGACTTGAACCAATAAAGACGAATATTTAACCAAATAGTTGAATCCTTAACCAAAAAGATGAATTTTCGTCAAACCAGATCAATTTTCTAACCATACCTGGTGGAAAGTACAACATTTCTGCAACTGTAATTTTTTGATAAAACATGTTTCTATAATTCAAAAATTTGTATAACTTTTTATTAATATTTTTCTCACTTTGTTGTAAAAATCTACAAAGTATTACAGATGACTACAGATTTTTACGTTTTTTGATTCAGGTGTTTGACATCATAAAAAGACTTTTAATTTTACGTAAATTATTGTAGAAAATTACAAATTTTTACAAAAAATACAAGATTTCACCAAAGTAGAAATATTGAGAAACTGTACTCAAAAATGTGTTTTGTACACTGGTAGTTTATTGGAGAAATGTACAAATTGAAACAAAAAATATAAATTTTTACAAATAATACTTTTAGAATCCCCACGGGCGTTTCGAATTGTATTTTGCTGTCAATTTTTGTAGGATATGTAATATTCTATAAGTTTCTACAGTAAGAAACTACAATTAAAAAAAAATATCACACTTTTACCAAGAAATTTTGTTATTATAATAAATCACATTGAAATGTATTTCGATTTATTAAAAATTAAACAATAATTAATTTTACAAGACGATTCTGAACCTGTTCAAAATTAACGAAGTTACAGATTTTAACGTCAAAAATAAAACTTTCTCAATTTGAAAGCCTCAGTAGTTAAACAAATGTAAACGTTCCATTGAAACATTAAAAACTATTCTTAATTCTAAAATAATTTCAAATTAATAGATTCATAATTAAACGCTCTTATTTAATTCCAAATCCCATTCAAATATTGTTTCAATCTAAAATATTCCATTGTTAGCTCATTCAATTTGAAATTTTTTAAAACTATTTAGCAATATTTTACTTTATATTTGGAATAAGCAATTATTATAAATCAAAAAATAAAAAATAAACAATGTTGAACTGAATTATTTGAAATAAAAAGCCTTGAATCTTTGATATGTACCCGAAATAATAATAAATACCCGAAAATATGATTTTTCAACAAAAAATTTAATTGTCTATCAAAAAGTTTACTTTTTAACTAAATAGCTGAATTTTCAGGCAAAAATATGAATTTTCAAAAAAAGGTTCATTTTAAATAGTTACATCCTCAAAGAAAACGGATTATTTTTTAACCGAACAGTTGCATTCCTAACTTAAAAGGATGAATTTTTAAGCACGAAGATTAATTTTCTACCAAAAATGACGAATTCAATGATGAATCTTAGCAAAGAAAAGAATTTTCTACAAAAGAGTTCGACATTTAATCCAAAAGTTGATTTTTTAAGCAAGAATATTAATTTTCTAAAAATGGAGTATTTAAATTTGCAACTAAAGAGATGAATCTTCTAAAAAAAAAAAATTTGCTTCCTCATAGAGGAAGCTTTGTAATGGTAACATTTTCCAAAATTTATAAATTCATTTAATGATTTTAAAATATCTAATACAATGTTCTAAGCAATTGTCCGGATGTGTGTGTGTGTGTGTGTGTGGAACTGTGTGTGGATGGGTGGATATGTGGATGTCACACTTTTTTGTGAACACGATAACTTGAAAACGGTTGCAGATAAATTGATGAAATTTGGAGGGCTTATTTTTCCCAATAATATCTTGAAACTGACCAAAGGATTTCTAACGATATTTCTTGCATTTTTTTAGCACTTAATAATATTTTAAACATCGGTTTTTTATTGTAAAACTTTTTCATTAACATAATTCAAAGTTGATGAAAGAATATAAAAGATTCCTTGGTTCTAGAAGAATCGATTGACCTATAATAATAATATATTTTATTGAAGCATAGGGAAGTTATGGTAATTTATATATTTTGGTAATCGGTTTTTTATAGTAAAGCTTTTTTCATTAACATAATTCAAAGTTGATGCAAGAACAGAAAAGATGTGTTGATTCCAGGCGAATCGATTGACCTACAATATTAATAAATTTTATTAAAGCGTAGGAAAGTTATAGTAATTTATATATTTTGAAAATCGGTTTTTTATAGTAAAACATTTTTCATTAACATAATTCAAAGTTGATGCAAGGACATAAAAGATTCGAAACGAATGGATTGACCTATAATATTAATACATTTTATTAAAGCGTAAAGAAGTTATGGTAATTTATATATTTTGAAAATCGGCTTTTATAGTAAAACTTTTTTCATTAACATAATTCAAAGTTGATGCAATAACAGAAAAGGTGTGTTGATTCGAGACGAATCGATTTACCTGTAATATCAATACATTTTATTGAAGAGTAAGGAAGCTATGGCAATGCATAATATTTGGAAATACGGTTTTTTATAGTAAAAGTTTTTTCTTCAATATAATTCAAAGTTGATGCAAGAATATAAAAGATTCCTTGGTTCGAGACAAATCGATTGACCCACAATATTAATACATTTTATTAAAGAGTAGGGAAGTTATAGTAATTTATATACTTTTAAAATCGATTTTTGTACTAAAAATTTTCTCATTCTCATAATTTAAAGTTGATGCGAGAATAGAAAAGTTGTGTTGAGTCAAGACGAATCGATTGACCTATAATATCAATACATTTTATTGAGCAGTAAGGAAGCTGTGGTAATGCATAATATTTGGAAATACGGTTTTTTATAGTAAAACTTTTTTCTTCAACATAATTCAAAGTTGATGCAAGAATATAAAAGATTCCTTGGTTTAGGACGAACTGATTGACCTGCAATATTATTACATTTCATCAATCACTCGGGAAGTTATGGTAATTTATGTATTCTTATAATCGATTTTTATAGTAAAAATTTTCTCATTCTCATAATTAATGCATAAGATTTGAAAACAAGATTTTTATAGTAAAACTTTTTTCACTAACATAATTCAAAATTGATGCAAGAACAGAAAAGATGTGTCTATTCGAGACGAATCGATTGGCCTATAATATCAATACATTTTATTGAAGCGTGGGGAAGTTATGGTAATTTATATATTTTGAAAATCGGTTTTTTATAGTAAAACTATTTTCTTCAATACAATTCAAAGTTGATGCAAGAATATAAAAGATTCCTTGGTTCGAGACGATTTGATTGACCCACAATATTAATACATTTTATTAAAGAGTAGGGAAGTTATGGTAATTTATATATTTTTAAAATCGATTGTTATACTAAAAATGTTCTCATTCTCATAATTTAAAGTTAATGCGAGAATAGAAAAGTTGTGTTGATTCAAGACGAATCGATTGCCCTATAATATCAATACATTTTATTGAGCAGTAAGGAAGCTATGGTAATGCATAATATTTGGAAATACGGTTTTTTATAGTAAAACTTTTTTCTTCAACATATTCAAAGTTGATGCAAGAATATAAAAGATTCCTTGGTTTAGGACGAATTGATTGACCTGCAATATTATTACATTTCATCAATAAGTCGGGAAGTAATGGTAATTTATGTATTCTTATAATCGATTTTTATAGTAAAAATTTTCTCATTCTCATAATTAATGCATAATATTTGAAAAAAAGATTTTTATAGTAAAACTTTTTTCACTAACATAATTCAAAATTGATGCAAGAACGGAAAAGATTCCTTGATTCGATCCAAATCAGTTGACCTATAATATTAATACACTTTATTGAAGAGTAAGGAAGTTATGCTCCTTTATAATATTTCAATCATCTGTTTCAAACAGGAAAACTTCTTTCATCGACATAAAATCAAATTTGATGCATGAATAGAAAAGACATTTTGATCATAAATGTTCGAATAGAATAATTCATTTTTTGTAAAGAAATCATAAAGCTGGGAAAGGGATAGGGTTGGACAGAACTTTTCCCTTCCCTTTTCCAGCTCAAAAAATTATCATCTCGAATACAAAATTTGATTTGTCTGATTTGTCTTTGCATTTAAAAATGTTTTGTATTATTTTGTAATTTTATATTTTTCGTAAATTTCACAGCTAGTTTAACAATGTAGTTCAACAAGATAATTAAGTATTTATATTTTTTTAAATTTCTTAGAAACCTGGGGGAGAAAGAAGAATTATTTAAAAAAGGAGAAAATAGGAGAATAGGGGAAAGAGTGTGAGGTCTGAAATATGAAAGTGATTTTCAAACTCAAGTTCATAACCTGACTTCCACTGACCAAACGTAGTTGAAGACGCTGCCCCCCCCCCCCCCTCAAATGGGTAACGTAGTTTATGGAAGGCCCTTAAGGAAAATTTTGTAAACATTCCGTGAGTAGGTTTTGATCTTATCTACATGTTTTGTAAGTACATGTCATATGCAACACTTTTTCCTCTATCTGTGCGCTTTGTCAGTAAAGGCGCTTATGTCATTTAACATAGGTGTGCAATCAGAAGGTGTGTTTTCCACAAATGACAAATTGGCTACATGCACGAAACTGGTAGAACTTTTATTTGCTCTTTTCTACAACTGTGCCAATGCTTATTTGGACAAATTATTCACCACTGAAATGACGCTTAGTTTATACTTCAAACAGCGCGTTTATGCTGCTTTGTGTTTACCTCCCTTGGTGTAGAAAAAGTTTTTCATTTCTTTCCGTCTCTTATGCAAACATTTCGTTGGAAAATGAATGGATGTTGCATAATTCTATGAGAGTTGCAGAAAATCTTGGAAATATTTGTATTTTTCAATGTTTGGATAAAACTTTATGTGCGGAATGTTCTAAATAAAAAGAGATATGCGAAAAAACATAGAAAGCAAAGAATTCGCGTGTTACTTTATATTCTAGAAAAAAATGAAATTATAGAAGTTGTAAAGCGCTTCACTCGGGTACGATTAAATATTGCAATTTTTTCCTGACAAATGACTTCAAATAGAGATTGTTTAACTTAAGAAACATCCATTTGCGGTTTTTGAATAATTAATTTTTTTATTTCTATTTGTTCAATTTAAAGTGAACTAAATTTGGTGAATTATCAAAGTTAAATTTTGGAAATTTTCAATTTTTTCAACTTAAAAATGTCCAAACTTTTACGATAATAAACATTGTTTAATTTAATAATATTTCATAAGATGCTCTTAATTTAGAATTTTGAATACATTTATTTTCAAAATTTACAATTTAAAACATTCTAAATGTTACATTTATCAATTTGTAAACCCTTCACGGTGAACCTCAATCATTTTCAACCTGAAAGTTCAGATTAAAGACTTTTTTTACATGTTTTAAGTAATTGTTTATGAACTGTTATTTGACAATAAAAACTGAGTAAATAAGTATCATAAAAGAATCGGTAAATTGAAAATTGTGCGTTTTATGCAGGTTTATGGATAGCATAAAATGGGTTTTTTCCATTAAGGGTTTTAAAGCGTTCTTGCACTCGACTTTTCTTTATTTTTTTTTTACTTTTCGATAGATTAGAACGTTTGAAAAATTCAATGAAAAAAAAAAGAATCAAGCCTTTTTTTAAATAAGCTAAATTCAATTATATTTTAACAAAAATATATTTTTATTTATTAAAGTTATTTTTAAATTAATTTCTCTTTTAAATTTAATTTCTTTTTTAATATTCAAGTCTCTTCGAGATTTCGAATTAGCTTTTGATCTACTTAACTAATTTCTTGAAAATAATTCTTTTTTGGCAGAACATTCAACTATTTTGTTGAAAATTAATGTGTTTTATTTGAGGATTTAACTATTTCATTGAAAATTCTTCTCCTTTGTTTAAAAGTGAACTACATGATTGTAAATGCAGCAGTTTGGTTAAAAATATATTTTTTTTTGTAATTTAACTATTCGGTTAGAAATTTATCTCAGTTACAAAAATATTATTTTCTTAAACTCATTTTTTCCGGTTTAACAGTCAACTATTATCTAAAATATTCGACATTTTTAGTTAGAAATTCAACTATGTATTTTGATGAAATTTTGACTTCTTTGGTTGAACTTAACTTTTTTCGATTTAAAAGAAAAATATATTCTGGTTGAAATATCAACCATTACATTTCTTGTTAAATTTTTTTTTTCATGTTCTTGGAAATTCAAATATACTCAATTGAAAGTGGAACTACTTTGTTAAAAATTAATTTGATTGGTTTTAGATTCATCATTTCAGTTACAAATTCATCTCTTTGGTTGCAAAATTAACTATTTTGTAAAAAATTTGTCTTTATTGGCTGAATATTAAATTTTTTTTAACAGAAAATGTTATTATCTCATTTTTTGTTAAAAATTGATCCCTTCTAGTTGAAAATTCAACTATTTCGTTGAAAATTCATGTATTTTGTTGTAAAGTTGTCTTCTTTGGTAGAAAATTAATCTTCTTGGTTGAAAATGCATCTTTTTGGTTACAAATTCAACTATACTTGGTAGAAAGTTGAGCTACTTTATTATAAATTAATTTTTTTTAAAGCTTGATCATTTTAGTTAAAGATTCTTCTTTTTACTTTAGAAATTGATCTTTTTTAGTTTAAAATTAAATTATTTTCTTGAACATTCATCTATTTTTTCGAAAATTCGTCTTTTTTGTAGGAAATTAATCTTCTTATTTGAAAGTTAGACTGCTTTATGAAAAATACATTTTATCAGTTAAATATTGGTCTCTTTAGTTAATAATTTAACTATTTTGTTGAAAATTTATATTTTTGGGCTGAACATTCATTCCTTTAGTTTAAAAGTAATATTTATACTGAAAATTCAACTATTTCACTTTTTGTTCAAAATTGATCTTTTTTAGTTTAAAATTCAATTATTTGGTTAAATATTCATGTATTTTGTTGAAAATTTGGCTTTTTTTAGTACAAAATTAATCTCTGTTGTTAAAACTTAAACTGCTTAATACAAAAATGCATTTTATTAGTTGAAGATTTGTCTCTTGGGATACAAATTTAACTATTTTGTTGAAAATTAATATTTTTCGTTAAGGCCTATTCCGGAATAGGCCTTAACGAACATTATTTATCTTATACCGCAAAAAATACATTCATTAATATTTTTCGTTGAAAATTTGTTTTTTTTTGTTGTTATTTGAAATGAATATTTTCAACTGGAAATTTAAATATTTAATATATTGAATATTTCATATAATTCAATGAAAAATCGTATTTTTTGGTAGAAAAGTAATCTTCTTGGTTAAAATAGTTTATTAAACATTTATTTTTTTATTTGAAAATTAATCATTTCACTTTAACTAAAATTCATATCTTTGGTTGAAAAATTAACTTTTTTCTTTCAAAATGTGTTTTTTTTTCAAAATTAATATTTTTAACTTGAAATTAAACTACTTCAGTTTTGGTGGAAAATTGATAATTTTTAATTGAAAATTAAACTATTTGGTTAGGAATTCATGTATTTTCTTAAAAAGTCATCTTCTTTGAAAAAATATTTATTTTCTTCGTTGAAAGTTCATGATTTTTTGGTTGAAGATTCATGATTTCAATTGAAAATTCATCTCTTTGGTTGAAAAATTAAGTATTTTGTTGAAGATCCTTTTTTTTTTGTTTAAATTTAATATTTTCTAGTGAAAATTTAACTATTCTCGTTTTGTTTGAAAATTCATCTTCTTTAGTTGAAAATTATTCTTGTTTAGTAAAAAATTAATCTTCTGGGCTGAAAATTCATCTTTTTGATTGAAAATTGAACTATGCTGGGATAAAACTTGAACTCCTTTGTTAAAAATGTGTTGATTTTTTTAACTGTAGATTCATTATTTCAGTTGAAAACTAATCTCTTTGTTTGAAAAATTAACTATTTTGTTTAAATTTCTTTTTGGTTCAAAATTAATACTTTGATCTGGAAATTCAACTAGTCGACTTCGGGTTCAAAATTGATCTCCTTTAGTTGAAAATTCATGTAACTTGTTGAAAATTCTTAATTTTAGTAAAAGATTGATATTTTTTGCTGAAAATTTATCATTTCAGTTGAAAAATTCACCATTTCGTTGAAAATTTGTTTCATATTGTTTTTATTATGGTACCTATAATAATTTTATTTGAAATAATTTATTCCCCTATTTCCCCTTGTCTAAGAGCATTTTGGGCTCTGACGTCTACGATAGAAATAAATGAGAAAAGTTCGTCATCGAGCTGAAATAAATATAATCAAAGATGATAAACGTACAAGTGGTTTCAATAGTGCTATCACAAAGCGTTTCTGAAGATCGTTTTTAAACTAATAACAAGCAAGTCAACGGTATAAGGTCACGATGGTTTACAGGCGGAAATTAGCTGACCTGAGAACGTCTCCAATCCCAAAAGACTATTCTTTCCGAGTGTTTAAATGGATGAAAAGCTTTTTCAAACCAACAAACAATGAGGGGAAATAGAAAAAGTCAGAAGATGTCGCTATCTGGCTAGCTGAGATAAAAAGTGCACAGGAAATATAGGGTGGATGACATTGGGGAGAAAAAGATACAAGTAACCTTTATTTCCTGGCGAGTTACGACTGGATGTGTGGGCTTGCCCATTGTAGCGTTCTATGCTCAAGACACGTAACGGTCCTTGCAGCCTGCTTTCACGAGATCTCCCAAGATCTCTCGCGTATAGGAACGACAAGAACATAAAGGAAGAAACGGTTTCGAGAAAAGGCCCTCTTTGATTTCTTTCCCCTTTTTTCTACAACGCTGGACACTGTCCACCTTTTAAGAGCGGGGTCACGAGACAGGGGTGGAAACAGGGATGGAGGGTAGAATTCAAGCGAATCCTCACGCTATCGATTTCATGTCCGAAATAAGAGGTGAACGATTCCTGTGATATAAAGCACTGGAGCAGACATGTAGCAAATGTTAGAGATTGTTGCTTTTTCTGTCTTTTCAGAATCTAAACATATAAGAGTGAAAAAGTGGCTTAGTTTTCAGGAAAAGGTTGAGACTTCTTGTGTTGACATTTTCGAAATTAGAATTTGTTCCAAATTATAATAGCATTAAATTAATTGTTGCTTCCTCACAGAGAAAGCTTTGTAGCTGTTATAATTTTAAATATTCTTACAATGAGATAATTGAACGTTTCTCAATTAATAAATGATATGTGAGCGAACAAAGCATGATAAATCCATTCTTGTTAATTTTTGAATACAAAGACTAATGTATGAATATATATTTCCGTAGATGACCGGTTCTGCATGAATGTCCATTTACAAAAATGATTTGATTTATCATCGTGATTGCTTACAAAATTAAACTGGATTTATACAGTTTTCTTTCAATACACTGAATCTTCTTATCGAGAATTTGAGATACATTTTCGAATCTGTTAGAAACTTATAGGGGGAATTCTTACACTCCGTAACATTGTGTTTGAGTGGGTTACATTCAGTTACAATTACAATGTACAATTTCGTAAAGTTTGGTTATTTCTTAAAGTATGTTTGAAACATTTATTTTAACTAACTAGAATTAGCTGCCTTGCGTTTTTCTTTTCATTTCTTTCCCGTGGAGAATTTTTACGTTTTCTCGAACTCTGAAAAATAATGTCCTTTACAGATGATTCCATATATTTATTTTTTAATCTTTTTGTACTTTTTTCTAAGATATCGCAAATTCTGACTGGGAACGACAGGCCCTCAACATTACAGAACCTTCTAATTTTCACGTCTAGAAATAGAACCTTTTAATATGCACCTTCCGGGATAGAACCATGTCATTTGGATAGGTCCATCAATATTGGTAATCGTGACCAATTGATTTTTATTATTCTGAAATATTTCGTACAATATTGATTGAGTCAGCTGGAAATAAGATTGTAGGTCTTGACGTTTTCAGCTTCTTTCAGTGAAGTTATTTTCAGGATATCGTGAATATTACATAATTCAAAATTTCACAAATGTACATCGTAAATGTCTTGTCTCCTGACTAAATGTGTTGTACTTGCGTAGTAGTTGGAAATGGTTTGAGTGCTGTTTGAGACAGGATTCGAAGTGCTTTGAGGTCTCTTCGCCCTTGTACTAAGTCCAGGATAACGGCCGGATTAGCGCTGCAGGAGTAATGGTAATGCACCTTGTTGTCGTTGCGTTAAGTTGTCGCTTACGCGAAGGTGCAATCTCGAGTTGAAGTCCTCAAGGAGTTACGCCGCATTGCAAACTTTGGATTCAGCCACATCGCGCATTCTCAAGCTGTTCTTGGAAAAGCATTTGCTACTGTAGCAGACTTCGAAGCGAGCTTTCTAACAACAACTCTGAAGACCATCAACGAATTTAGAAAATATATATTCCAACCTTGAGCCTTTGAAAAAACAAAGATATTATACAGATTCTTCTACATTCTTCAAAGATTCACAACTCTAGAGACCTTCATTGAATGTACAAATTATAGATTTAAACTTGAAGTCTTTGAAAACAGAAAGATATTATAGATTCTAAATGTTGTTTGGCAATTTACAACTCTGAAGACCATCAGCGAATGTAGAAAATATAGATTCAAAGTTTGAAGCCTTAGAAACACCTATAGATATTATACAGATTCTTTCATGTTCTACGGCAATTTACAACTCTAAATACCATCAGAGCATGTCGAAAGTATAGATTCAAACTTTAAGCCTTTAATAACACAAATATATTATACAAATTCTTCTATATTCTTCCGCAATTTACAACTCTGAAGTCCATCAGAGTATGTAGAAAGTAAAGATTCAAACTTTAAGTCTTTGAAAACACAAAGATATTATACAGATTTTTCTATATTCTTCGGAAATTTACAACTTTGAAGACCTTCATCGAATGTAGAAAGTATGATTTAAACTTTAAGCCTTTGAAACACACAAAGATATTACACAGATTCTTATATGTTCTTCGGCAATTTACAACTTTAAAGACCATCCGCGAATGTATAAAATATAGATTCGAACATTAAACCTTTGAAAACGCAAAGATATTAAACAGATTCTTCTATAATCCTTGGCAATTTACAACTTTAAAGACCATTCGCGAATGTAGAAAATATAGATTCAAACATTAAACCTTTGAAAACGCAAAGATATTATACAGATTCTTTTATGTTCTTCGGCAATTTACAACTTCGAGGACCATCAGCGAATGTAGAAAACAGATTCAAACTTCAAGCCTTT
>CAKNYM010052823.1:619396-640474 GCA_932195095.1 Andricus curvator
GCAAAGATATTATACAGATTCTTCTATGTTCTTTGGCAATTTATATCTTGGAATACCATCAGCGAATGTAGAAAACAGATTCAAACATTAAACCTTTGAAAACGATAATATATTATACAGATTTTTCTATATTCTTCGGAAATTTACAACCTTGAAAACCTTCATTGAATGTAGAAAGTATGATTCAAACTTTAAACCTTTGAAAACGCAAAGATATTATACAGATTCTTCCATGTTCTTCGGCAATTTACAACTTTAAATACCATTCGCGAATGTAAACAATATAGATTCAAACATTAAACCTTTGAAAACGCAAAGATATCATACAGATTTTTCTATATTCTTCGGAAATTTACAACCTTGAAGACCTTCATCGAATGTAGAAAGTATGATTCAAACTTTAAGCCTTTGAAAACACAAAGATATTACACAGATTCTTCTATGTTCTTCGGCAATGTACAACTTTAAAGAACATCCGCGAATGTATAATATATAGATTCGAACATTATACCTTTGAAAACGCAAAGATATTATACAGATTCTGCTATGTTCTTCGGCAATTTACAACTTTAAAGACCATTCGCGAATGTAAACAATATAGATTCAAACATTAAACCTTTGAAAACGCAAAGATGTTATACAGATTTTTCTATATTCTTCGGAAATTTACAACTTTAAAGACATTCATCGAATGTAGAAAGTATAGATTCAAACTTCAAGCCTTTGATAGCACAGAGATATTATACAGATTGTTTTATGTTCTTCGGCAATTTACAACTTCAAAGACCATCCGCGAATGTAGAAAATATAGATTCAAACATTAAACCTTTGAAAACGTAAAGATATTATACAGGTTCTTCTATATTTTTCGGTATTTTACAACTCTGAAGAACATCAGCGAATGTAGAAAATATTCCTTCCCTTCCTCTATATTTTACATAATTTTTGCCGACTCAATTTTTTTCGTGAATTTTTCAGTAAATAAAGAAAAAAAAGTTTATGCACACTATTGAATGTTCAAGCCAAAAGACAAACTTTCTACAAAACAGTTGAATTCTCAACGAAGAAGATTAATTTTCTACTAAAACAATGAATTTTCTGCAAAATATATAAATTTTAAAGAAAGAAGAAATAGTGTTTATGAGTAACAATTTTACTGAATATTGTTATTTTTTTTATTTTTGAGGGCACATTGTGGCCATCGCGGGGATTACAAAGGTCCAAAGTAAAATTTATCTAGCAGAGTTTATTCCTTCAGCGCTCTTCTATAAGCACTGATAAAGATAGGCTTTTTTCAAACCTGATACTGTAAATCGTATTTTTCCTAAGCCAAACATTTCCCTATGTTGATCTTATGGGAATTTCGAGGCTAAGGTTACTATTAACCCAAGACAAGGCCTTCATAAGATTGTTGAATAAACACCGAAAGTTTTGTAAATTTTTGTAAATATTTTTTTGAAGATTAACAAGAATGGAAATAAAGAAAGTCAAGAGAAGGAAAATAAGAAATGTGATTTAGAGTTCTCCTTCTTTATTATGGTCTTCTTTCTTCTATTTTTAACGAAAGTATTTGGATGTGTGATTGTCCAAATGTGATTATTTTTTTATTTATTTTAATTTAATTTCAATTGAATTTCTTTGTTGATAAAAAGTCTATGTTCTTAATGTTTGTTGACATTTTTGTAATAGTGATTATTATCTTCTGAATATTTGGATTGGTTATAGGTTATATCTTCTATATGAAATGACCTAATTCGTCTATCAAACTAGGGTGGGAGGTACGTACAAAGATTTCAGGTTTATTTTCGCGGTGTTCTTTTGATAAATAAGTTAATATAGGTTCTTGTATATTTAACAAACTGATATCAAAGTAAATTGTTTGTTCCCTTCCCTTTATAAAATTATTTTTTAACTTATTCAAATAAAAATAAAAACGTTCCTTTCAACTTTTCTAAGCCCTGCACAAGGAAGTGTTCATTGCACGAAATAATTTTCAATTACAAACTTTCTATTGAATCCTTCAAAGTTTCATATCTATTCAATCAGCAAAGAAAATCATGTCCGGGAATACAGAGGATTAAACGAAAGGATCGCAGTTTAATTCGAAATTCTCTTAAACCTAGATTGTTCTAAAGGACCTTAAAGTTTCGCGTGAGAAGATAGCTTACGTCCGATCTTTACGACACCAGCGGTAGTTTCTCTGGCTTTATTTTAGGTATCTGAACGTGCGTAGGAGTGTTTTATTTGTTTTTTTGTTTCACTTGTTTTCGTGCCAGTGCCAGATAAATCTTCTGTGTATAGGTATCTTTATCGTGACTCATGACACCGGAGTGTCGTTGACGGTCAACGCCTTAGGTGGATTCAGTTTTAAGAGAGTCAGATCGTAGGAGGAGGAGTGCGTATTTAAGATGGACCATTCGTTCATTCCTTGTTCGTTAATCTCGCTCAAGGATGGGTCTCAACAGAAATAAGCGAATTCAACGAGCGGAATGTGCGCCTTGGTGCACCTTAATGCCTTCTTTAACGTGAGGTCGAGCGAGATTTACAAGATTTATTCCCGAGGTACCCCTTTACTCTCTCCAATTTCGCCTCGATGCGGAAACACAGATCCAGCGAAGCGTATATATAATTATATATATAAGTGGAGAAAAATGGATGTTTACCCTTAACATCTAGAAGTTTCAGATTAACATATTTAATGTGTAACTCTAGGATAGCCACCTAGATGTTAAGGGTTAGTTCCGGTGAATATTAAAGGTCTGCCACGCAGAGCGCTCTTCCCTCAAAGAATTGTTTGAAGAAGAAACAGCTCTTCCGTCAACCATTTTACTCTTTCCAAACAATTTAAAGCATTATTGATAATATTTCGAAACAAATGATTAGTAATCATAATTTTTCTACAAGCGGCCAACAGAGGTCTGGCGTGTTTTCTGTACGAGTTGAACATCTTGGATGTTTCAGTCATGTTGCGTGGTGATATCTGTATGTTTGGGGGTAATATCTTATACTTTGCTTTTATGTAGATGGGCTTATTATTGTTCCGTAGCACTGTGGTTTAAAACCTTTTTTTACTATGCCTTTATTGACTATGTGTGGATTATGCCAAGGGCGAGAGCGCAATATTTGTGTGAGAAAGGAGAGAAAGCAAGTCAGGAGCTTATAGCGAGGATGAGATGTGGGTGCATGAGGGGTTTCAATAGGTTCTGGCTCGCTAGGGAAAAGAGGATGTGTGAACTATGTGGGAAGGGGAGGCAAGAGTGGAGCACTGGTTGGAGGAGTGCGTAGAGGTGGAAAGGAGTGGGATAAGCATGGTGGTATTGATGCATGAAAGGGGGCGACAAAAGGGCAGTAGCATCAGTGAAGGGAGTCTTGGGTAAGATGGAGAAGAAGAGAAGGAAGGAGGAAGAGGAATGGAGAAGGAAAGATTGTAAATAGAGGAGGTAAATATTGTAAATAGTAGATAAGTATTAGGTATTAGCCGCGGAGGCAGAGTTTGGTAATGCGAGGAAAAGCGAGAAAGTAGGGACATGCGTGCTAGGCGAGGCGAAGCGAGGAAGGCAAGGCGATAAGAGCGAGCGGCGTTAGAGATAAGGTGTGGAAGGATGTTAGTTTTAAGGGTTAGTTTTAAGAAAATTCTGTAAAAAAATGGAAGTGTAAGCAAGTCAATTTTTTAAGGCCAGCAGGCTGAGAAATAAACGTTTATCTATCGACTATGCCTTTATTTTAAAATCCCGATGATACAGAGATTTATATGGTCACACTCGCTGCTAAAGTACCATTCAAGTCCTTTATCATGAGTACATATACCGCCAGACGACTTCACTTCACTGTATATGGCCCTGACAAAATTTTTTTCAAATAAAGTGGGCTTGGCATCACTATGAATTTAATCGCAACCAGCGATAACATGGCTGCATACGACTTTATTAGAAGTACTCGAACTTGCCTGGTCGTTTGACCAGGAGAGAGGAAAACTGCGGAAAACCACCTGCCGAGTTCAGCCGGTTTTTTCCACAGTCGAGTTTGAAGGCAGTCATTCGACCCTACCCCTCGAATCCACACAAACATCCTCGGCGTCAAACCTCCCCCACTCAAAATTATAGAGGCGCTTATAGTAAAGTTTACCTTCTATAACTTAACTAAGTGGAAGATTTCTTGCGAGGGGGAAAAAACTCTGGTAATTCGCTGGTCCACTCGGTTATTCGAACTGGTCATCCGGTGTATTCCGAGTAATCCAGTGTAATTTGTAAACCAGTTTAATCCACCTATAATCCAGGATAATCCAATTGTAATCTAGGTAATTCGAAGTAATTTAGGTAATCTAAGTAATTAACTTGCAATCCAGTGTAATCTAGGTGATTCGGAGTAATTTAAATAGGTCATCCAAATAGTTTTCAACTACTTTGTTGAAAATTGGTATTTTTTTTCTGTCGGGAATTAATTCTATTGAATGAAAATTTAACTCTTCGGTTTCTGGTTCAAAATTTATGATTTATGTTAAAAATTCAACTGTTTCGTTGAAAAGTCTTTTTAGTTGAAAATTCAACTACTTAATTGAAAGTTAAATTACTTTATTGAAAATTACGTTTTCTGGTGGAAGGAGTCTTGATTTAAGTTGAAAATGTTTTGGCTGATAATTTGAGTATTGTTATGAAAATTTGTTGTTTTTTTGGTTAATAATTCATTTTTTAAATGAAAATTGAACTTGTTTATTATTGGTGAAATATTGTCTTTCTTAGTTAAAAATTCATCCATTTTGTGAAAATTTCGTATTTATTTGGAAGAAAATTTAGATTCTTGCTTGAAAATTCATCTGTTTGGTTGAAAATTGAACTATTTTTCTTGAAAATTCAATTCTTTGGTTGAAAATTGAATTATTTTCTTAACTAATTAAAATAAGTTTTTGTTGGTTGAAAATGCATCGTTTGAACTGAAAATGCATTGTTTTAACTGAAAATTGAACTATTATATTTTTTATAGTAAATCTATCTTTTTCAGTTGACAATTCAACTATTTGGTTGAAAATGTATGTATTTTGTTGAAAATTCATAATTCATTTTGCGATTGGAAATGCATAATTTTATTAGAAATATTTATCTCTTTGGTTGAAAATAGAACTACTTTGTTGAAAATTCATGTATTTTGTTGAAAATTTGTGTTTCGCGGTAGAAAGTTGTTCTTATTGGTTGAAAATTCAACGAATTGGTTAAAATTTCATCTACGTTATTGAAAATTCAAGAATTTTCTTAAAAAGTAATCCTTTTTGCTGGAAAATTCGCGTAAGTCTAGTTTGGGTGGAGTTAGCCACCATAATGTTATGCAACTCAGAGAAATCCTATGCAATCTGAAGTAATCTCAGGTGATCTAAAGTAATTCTGTATATAGAGGTAATCCAGGGTAATCCGATTTAATGCGGAGTAATTTTCCTCGGCTGGACCACATTTTTGGGGGTTGTTTCCCCCTCGATTTCTAGTTAGGCTAAACAAAATCAGGGAATGATTTTTATATTCTACCCTCCAACAATAATTTGTCTGGAAAGCCCTATCAGTATAAAAAGGTTCTCCTTTGAGATAAGAGGGAGAGATAAGGAGGAGGGAAGAATGTACAGTATATTATGTACCAAGGGGGAGGAGCGGGACTTTTTTGACGAGTACTGAAAAAATAAGTCGTAAAAAGTCTCCTCTCCCTAGATGTAGACGATATTGTTTATAACAAATGCATGATTTCACACGTTTTTCGGTTCGAAAGGAAAAATTATTTTAAATACAAACCAAAAATTTCGAAAAATGATTTTCTCTGTAAGTTTATCTGTTTCTAAGGTTATACATGTAAATTAAATTTTCCCAAGATTTTTGGATATTTCAGATATATATCTAATCAAAATTTCAACAAAACGCTAATTTTCAAACCAACATTTTTTAATTTCAAACCAAAAACATTTGAACTCTAAAAAAAATTGTCCACAAAATAGTTGATTTTTTTAATACGAAAATATAAATTTTTAACAAAAAAGTTCAATTTGTAACCAAATACAAGTTACACTTTGTTAAAAAAATTAATTTTCACTAAAAAACAAAGTTTTTAAAAAATAGTTCAACTTTCAACCTAAGAGATGAATCTCCAACCGAAAAATGAATTTTGAGCAACATAGTTGAACTTTCAACCAAGTGTAGTTGAATTTTCAACGCAAAAAGATGAATTTTCAACGAAAAATCTTATAGTTGATATTTAAACTAAATAAGATTTTAATTAAGAATAAAAAAAAGTTGATTTTCAACTCATGAATGTAATTATAGACTATAAAAGATTTTCTTGTTGCACAAGAAAAAAAATACTATCAAAAAGATGAATTTTCAACTAAAATGATGAATCTTTAACACAAAAATGAATTTTTAAGTATATTAAGTTGTTGAATTTTCAACTAAAAAAAAGAAAAATGTATTATTCTCTTGGCATTTTTCAAAATTTTTAAAAAGCTTCTGAATTTGTTGTTCGAAAGCTTCAAAAATCGATATTGTTTTAGATTTTTGAAATCTTTTCTAGTTTAAAATGACCTTTAAATCATTTCAAAACCTCTCAATATATCTAAAACTTACTCGAATTTTTTCCAACATTTTTTACTCTTGGTACCTACAATTTTTGCGTTACCGCTACCGACAATGTTTTCCCCGGTACCATAATCTCATTTTTTCATCTCTTTAAAATTGTGATAAATTCAGAAACATTAGGAAATACATTTTTTCATGAAATAAAACAATCAGGTTTTCGAGAACAATGTACCTTAGTCAGATCTCGTTAATACATCTTTTCAAGAAAAACATATGAATTTAGGAAATTGCGGATAAGTACGGAAATTTTAATTAAATTTTGCAAATTTTTGAACATTATGGTAAATTTACAAATAACCAAAAGTTTTGAAAAACTCAGATATTTTTTAAATTTCTAGTAAATTTAAAAATTAACAAAAATTTTGAATTTGGAAATTTTAGCAATTTTCAAAATATTGAAAATTTTGGAAGTTTCTAAAAATTTTGCTTCGATTTTTTGGTTTTTTATAGTAATTCATTAGTAAATCATGGTAACTTATCGCTTTAAGTTGGAAAAATATTAGAGATTTTTTTAATGTTTACAATTTTCAAAAATTTAGACATTTTAAAAAAAAATTCGATAATTTATCATCAATTTATGGTCATTTATTGCTTCGAGTTGGTACAATCTGCCAAACAATCTGCCAACGCGATCAACTGATCTTGATCCGACGATCGAATTTTGTGATCCAAAAAAACCTCTGATATCATACTTTTGCTGTTTAGGGAGAAAAAGTGAACTTTTCTCCCTCTGGCATCAATATGCTCGAAAAGCTCGACTTTAGGGCTTCACAGCTATAGAAAACAGCTAAAATCATGCATTTTTTATAAAAATATTTTTATAAAATATAGACAAAATCGTTGGCGTCAATTTTATATTTTAATTACTCGCTTGCAATGTACTGTTGTTAATTACATTTTTTCTCTGAAAATTTCGTAATTTAATTGAAATTGCTATTGCTGTTAATTCACTATTTACTTTTATTTGCAGATCTGGATAATATTTATCCAACACTCTTAGCTCGAAAGGTTTTTTTGTTGACATAGTTAATACTTTAATTACTCCTGGAAACTTTAGCAAAGTTGTGACATGAATTATCCACATTGCTAGGAATTGTATTTCAAATAAAAAATTAAATATTTCGAAGTTGTCAGGTGAGAAAATTATATAATTATTATCTATTGTTTCCCCATAGAGGGTGGTTTGTGATTACCTAAATTTTAAAATCTACTTCTTTGACATATTTCGATATAATTCGACTCCAGGACTTTTTTCTTTAAACCATATCTCGAAAACTAAAAGAGAGATATGATCATGAAATTTAGATGAACTGTACCTCCGACTGATATCCAGGCCTGTTAGGATTTTGAGACAGATCGGCCATTTAAAAGTAGTTTTTTTTTTAGTTTAGAGATTAAAAACATTTTATCTTGTTTATATAAGAAAAACTTTTTTAATGATCAAAATACAGTAATACGATACCTAGTGCATTTGTTCGCGTCTTCGAGACGCATCAATCGACTTATTGTGAAGTTGCAAAAAAATGTTTCATTCTGTTTATATAAGAAAAACTTGTTTGAGATTCAAAATATAACAATACGATATCCAGTTTATTTGTTCGCATCTTCGAGACGCATCGATTGGCCTATTGTTAAATCTTTTATGACCCACCACTACCGATTTATGAAGTTTCAAAAAAATTATTGTATTCTGTTTATATCAGAACTTTTTTCATATTAGGAATATTTCAGTACGGTATCTGACAAGTTTGTTCACGTCTTCCAGACTCGTCGAATTACCTATTGAAAAACCTTCTGTGACCTCTTATCATCTAGCAATACCGATTTATAAATTTTAATAGAAATGTTCATCTTGTTGATATGAGGAAAACTTTTTTAATATTGGGAATACAATAGTAATGTATATGATATATTTGCTCTCGTCATCGAGACGCATCGATTGCCCTATCGAAGAACTTTTTACGACCTACCATAACCTACCAATATTTTTTTTTAGATTTCTTAAACAAATTATTCACTTTGTTTTTAAGAGGATTAAAAAAAATTAGGAATACGAGAGTATTGTATTTGATGTAATTGTTCGCGTCTTTGAGACGCGTGGATTGACCTATCGACGATCTTCCGATGACCATTCTTAATCAGTGAATAGTGACTTAGAAAGTTAAAAAAGGTTACATTGTTTATATGAAGAGAATTTTTTTCAAAATTTGTCTCTGATTTTCTGAAAATAAGATTTTTGGTAAGACAGAAACATAAGCTTCAAACATATTGAAATTTGTTTTTTTCTTTTGTGAGAGAAAACCCTCCCTCTGTGAGGAAACCAATTTATTTGATACCTATGAGAAAGCAAAATGCTTATAAAATGACCACAAATAAATACATTCGTAGTGAATAAATACACAATCATAGTGAATACTATGCAGAAAATGTGTTTATATTTTTATTTTATTTGTGGGGGCTGCGAGATGTAATATAATATTTCTTAAATAAGTGTAGAGATATGCAGCAATAAAGAATGCCGAAAGCTCATTTTTAAATATTTGGATTCTTCCTGATGCTGTAATTTTATATTAGTATCCTGTGAAATTTATAATGAAAATTTTTCACATTTTTCTGAACGGACAATATTTATTTATAAAATAGAAAATGATGGCAATAGTTCAGGACGAAATGACAAAGATAAAGACAAAAGCTTTAAGGTACAGGTAGAGTTGAAAAAGAATAAATTATGAATGGAATAGTTAAAACACGAATTGGAAATAGGGGGTTTTATGTAGAGGCAAAGCAAACTGAGGAAGCGCTTTCGGCCGTTGTCTCGACACAAATCGATATCACTAAAAAATCCACGAAGTTCAGTTACAGACGGAATAACCTTCTAGGAGGGTAAAGGCATTGATCTGGTGAAATTAAAGAGATCCCAGACAAAATCGAACAAGCCTTGTATACCTAAGAAATTTTTTCATCACCTAACATTTAAAAATGTATTCCTAATTTTAACCATGTTTTCAATTAAGTTTATCAATTTATAATCTACAATTTTTCACACGCATGATTAGTAGCATACTGCGAGAAATTACTTTGAGTGCCTGTTTTTAGTTTATTCTTTTGAATTTTCTGAAATATTGCAAATGGAACTTTCCAAATTAGGTATTTTCATTTTGAAAATTTATTTCTAAAAGTCAAAATTTAAATTGTAAATGATTCTTCAATAATGAAGGTAACAAATCTGCTCCTAACTGTTTCATAAAATGTTTTAAAAATGACAATCGGATTCTATTCATAATAAAAGATCATCATCATTTTAAAAGATATTTAGAAGTTTTAAAAAATTTCAAAAATAATTTAAAATTTGAAAAGATGTGAAAAAAACTTCAAACAAAATGTAGATTTTTGACGATTTCGAAATAATTTTTCGAAATATCTGAAATTTTCAAAAATCTTTAGGAATTTTCTCGTGAAACAAAGAAAGAAACTTATTCATAGAACCTAAAAGCAAATTAACCTAGTAGCTAGAAAAATAAATAGTTATTAGACATTTTTATTTTTTATTACAAATTATGTTTGTCTTCAAATTATAATGTGCCTAGAATTTTTGTTCTTTGTTGGCTGACAATTTTTTTTGGGTAGAGAATTCAAAAATTCGGTTGAAAATTTATCCCTTTTGGCAGAGTTTCCATTTTTTAAATTAAAATTGCAATTGTTTGGTTAAAAATGAAAACTCTTTTTTGGTTGAGGATTCTACTATTTTATAGAAAATTTTGTCTTTTTTGGATCAATTCAATTGTTTTTTATTGAAAATAAAAATATTTTTGGTTTGAAATGTCAAATATTACCTTTTTCGTTGAGAATTCATCTTTTTTATTCAACAATTTGGTTCAAGATTATCTTTTTTTTTGTGAAATTTTGATTTCAAATATCTGAAATTCTCAAAATTCTTTTTGGATTTTCTCAAGGATCTTAGGAAAATTTTAAATTTTGAAATATAAATCTAAATGTAATCTCTTTTAATAACGAAACCCACAGCAAATATTATGCGATTTGAGAAAGATTCGTACTTTTTAATAATAAATTATTAAAACTACTAAATATGTTTTATATTAGTGCTTTTCACTGAAAATTAGTATTTTTGAAGAAGAATTTTTGTGTAAAATCATAGAGTTTCGAAGAAGGCTTATGATTTCTGAAAATGTTGAGTTGTGTCAGCGTGTTTTTCAGCGAAAATTGGCATTTTTAAACAAAGATAATTTATCAAAAATTATCAACAAGATGCCAATTTTTTTAACAATTTTAGGTTACGTTGTTTATTTATGTTAGTAATTCGATTTGAACTTTCCAGCTCGAAAATCTTGCGAATCGACTTTCGATTATAATATAATTATAATTCGATTATAATTATAATAACACTAGTTTATAATATAAAACATTGTTTCTGCTCGCACCATATCTCGCTATGGTAAATAGTATGATGTTAATGTTTTTTGTTTACATGGTCTAAAATCAATATTTTTTTAATATTAATTATTAATTTTATCAGTTGTGAAAAAAATCTCTCTAGCTCCGCTGGGATTGGAACTCCAGGTCTTTCAGATTTCCGGTCTGATGCTCTAACCAACTAAGCTACGGAGAAACGAGACGATTTTCTTCACATCTCCTACTCCTATGTCGACGTCATTCAGTGTACTTGCAAGATTAATTTTTAATCATTCCAACTGAGAGTGATTTTATTGATTGATGTTATGGTTCTTGACCAGCGAAATATAGTAAATAATATGATGTTAATGTTTTTTGTCTACATGGTCTGAAATCAATATTTTTTGAATATTGATTATTAATTTTATAAGTTGTGAAAAAAATGTCGCTAGCTGTGCTGAGATTCGAACGCCAGGTCTTTCAGATAAACAATTGCAAATTTCAAAAAATTCCAAACAAACAGCTTATAAAATCAATAATCAATATTAAAAAAATATTGATTTTAGACCATGCAGACAAAAACATCATCATATTATTTACTATATTTCGCTGGTCAAAAACCATAACATCAATCAATAAAATCACTATCATGTTGGAATGATTAAAAATTAATCTTGCAAGTACACTGAATGACGTCGACATGCAACTTGTAGGAGTTGTGAAGAAAATCGTTTTGTTTCTCCGTAGCTTAGTTTGGTTAGAGCATCAGACCGGAAATCTGAAAGACCTGGAGTTCGAATCCCAGCGAAGCTAGAGAGATTTTTTTCACAACTTATGAAATTAATAATCAATATTAAAAAAATATGGTTTTTAGACCATGTAGATAAAAAAACATTAACATCATATTATTGACTATATTTCGCTAGTCAAAAACCATAACATCAATCAATAATATCTCACTATGTTTTTCCCATGTATTTTGGCCCACTAAACACGGAAATCAAAATTTTCTGTATGGAAAGGTTTTCGAGATATCAATGTAAGAATTTTTTTTTCTCAATTTTCCGACGTTTTTGAGTATATCTCGAGTACTAATTGACCAATTTCCCTAAACGAGCACTCAAATTGAAGGCAACTGAATCTTCTACAACTTTCCATTCTAAAGTTTTCAGATCAGTGCAGTAGTTCAGATGCTAGCGATTTTAACAAGTTGGCTAATATTTGCGATTTCTATTCTTCCCAGGACATGTGAATTGTCGACCTCGTTTTTTGCCAAAAAATACAACTGGCTCGTTGAGGGAAATCGGTCAATTAGAACTCGAGATATACTCAAAAACGTCGGAAAATTCAGAAAAAAAAATTCGAACACTGATATCTCCAAAACGCTTCCTTAAAAAAAATGTTGAGAGTGATTTTCGTGTTTAGTGGGCCAAAATACATGGGAAAATCATAGTGAGATATGGTGAACAGAAACAATTTTTTATTTTGTAAACTAGTGTCATTATACTTTCGACGTAGGCAGAGAAAGAGAACTAGAAGCTTTGCGTCTAATTATATGAAATGTTAATAATTTAATTCAATTATTGAATACGTAATATATCATTTTATAATATCATTTTAACGTAAAATAATTAAAAATGTTTATACATGGTGATGTAAAAAAATCTTGAATTTCGAAGCACATATTCTCTGTAGTTTAAAGATTACTATAGTACTTAAAAATGTGTTTTTAGCTATAATTTACCTGGAAATGTTAAGCTGGTTAATTAGTGTCGATTTTGGTACAAATTTTGCGTTTTTATAAGCCCCGATAGGTTATGTTACCGATTTCATACAATTTTTAATTGAACGAAAACAAGACTTAATGAAAATAAAATAAAATAAATAAATAAAATAATGAATAAAATAAGAAATCCTGTGTATACTTTTCCTGGGATAAAAATGTTTAGAGGCTATTTGCAAAATAAAATTTAGAGCTTCTTCCTCAATAAAGAACACTTGTTTTGTATAGATAAAAGAATTGTTTAGCCTTGAATTTGTATTTTTTTTTTTAATTAAAAACTAAGAAAATTAATTTGTAGACATTTTGAAGGAAAAGAAAATTTACAGCAGTATTTGTTATAAAAAAAGCAATTTGGGAAAATGATAGTCAAAACTTAATATCATATTAATAATATAATACATAGTTAACTAGCATTTTACGCCGAAAATTGGTCGTTCCAAGAAAAATCATTGGATTTAAAATAAAATTCACAATTTCGAATAATTGCTTCCTCATAGAGGAAGCTTTGTAATGGTAACATTTTCCAAAATTTTTAAATTCATTTAATTAAACCATCCTCAATTTAAAAATGTTTTAGACATTTTTAATCTAATACATTGTTCGAAGCAATTGTCCGGGTGTGTGTGTGTGGATGTCACACTTTTTTGTGAACACGATAACTTGAAAACGGTTGCAGATAAATTGATGAAAGTTGGAGGGTTTATTTTCCCTACTGATATCTTGAAACTGGCAGTAGGATTTCTGAAAATATTCATTGCATTTCTTTTAAGCACTCAATAATATTTAAAAAATCGGTTTTTTATAATGAAACTTCTTTCATTAGCATAATTCAAAATTGATGCAAGAATATATAAGATTCCTTGGTTCGAGACGAATCGATTGATCTATAATATTAATACATTTTATTAAAGAGTAGGGAAATTATGATAATTTATATATTTTTAAAATCGGTTTTTTATAGTAAAACTTTTTTTATGAACATTATTCAAAGTTGATGCAAGAACAGAAGAGTTGCATTGATTCAAGACGAATCGATTGACCTATAACATTGATACATTTTATTGAAGAGTAAGGATGCTATGGTAATGCATAACATTTGAAAATACGGTTTTTTATAGTGAAACTTTTTTCTCCAACATAATTCAAAGTTGATGCAAGAATATAAAAGATTCCTTGGTTTGAAACGAGTCGATTGACCTACAATATTAATACATTTTATTAAAGAATAGGGAAGTTATCGTAATTTATATTTTTTCAAATCGATTTTTGTAGTAAAAATTTTCTCATTGTTATAATTTAAAGTTGATGCAAGAATAGATAAGTTGTGTTGATTCAAGACGAATCGATTGACCTATAAAATTAATACATTTTATTGAAGAGTAAGGAAGCTATGGTAATGCATAATATTTAAAAACACGGTTTTTTATAGTAAAACTTTTTTCACTAACATAATTCAAAATTCATGCAAGAACGGAAAAGATTCCTTGATTCGGGGCAAATCGATTGATCTATAATATTGATACACTTTATTGAAGATTAAGGAAGTTATTCTCATTTATAATATTTGAATCATCTGTTCCAAACAGAAAAACTTTTTTCATCGACATAATTCAAAGTTGACGCATGCATAGGAAAGACTTTTTGATCATAAATTTTCAAATAGAATAATTCTGACAGTTTTTGTAAAGAAATCATAAAGCTGGAAAGGGGATAGGGTGCGACTGAACTTTTCCCTTCCCTTTTCCAGCTTGAAAAATTATCATTTCGAATTATAAATTTGATTTGTCTGATTTGTCTTCGTATTTAACAAATTTTTTGTATTATTTTGTAACTTTGTAGTTTTTGTTATTGATCAAAATGAAGACTTTAGTTTGTCTATTATTGAAAAAAATAACTAATGCTTCCTCTATGAGGAAGCAAATATATTTGCTAACGGGAAGCAAAGTGCTCGTGAAATGAGCACCATATAATTATAATTACAAACAAAGTGGAAACACTTTTTCGGTTATGTTATCACTTTTTACCATAAATTAACATTAAACAAAAAACAATATTATGGATTTAAAGAAGATTTACAATTCTGAACAAGTAGTATTTTAGGTTTCACCTGAATTATTTTGCATTTTTATACAGAAAGCATGAGATTTCAATCCAAAGATTTTTGTTTATTGTAATTGTCATAGTGCTTTTCGTAAGAAATTGAATTTTGTTATTAAGAAATCATTAGATTTCAGAGAAAATGCACCATTTTTGAAATTTTTTAAATCGAAAATTTGTATTAAAACGAAAAATTATAATTTGAATACAGTTCACTATTTTTGAACAACTTTGGATTATGTTATTATGTTATTGTCGAAAATTGGTATTTTCAATTTAAAAAAATCATCAGGTTTCAGAGTATATTCACAATTATGAAAAAAATTTTCTTATGTTATGTTAGTGTTTTTCGTCAAAAATTGGTACTTAAAATTTAAACAAAAATTATATTTCAAGCAAGATTACCAATTTCAGGTTATATTGGCGGTTCATACAAGAAATATTTATTTTTAATAAGAAATCATTGTATTTCAAAGAAAATAACAAAATTTTTGAACAATTTTAGGATATGCTTGTGTTGTTCAACGGAAGTCGGTATAGATTTCAAAGAAGATTTACACTTTCCGAACTATTGTATGTTATTTTAGTGTTTTTCACCGGAAATCGGTAGTTTTCAACAAGAATAATTAGACTTCAAAAATAAAATTGACAATTTTGAACAATTTAAATTTGAAATTATGATATCTATATCCTCAACCATAGAATATATGATCTTTCCTTTTCTTTTATATTAGTTTCGATAATAGATACTATTAAAAACAAAATTTTATATTTTAATTTAAACTTGCTTATGACTAAACAGAGTAATCGCGCGTATAGCGCGCATTTTACCCAGTTTTAATTTAATTTTGATAATACTTTATATTTTTAAGAACGAAATTGCGGGGCTTCTTCTTTCTTTTTTAAAACTAAACCTGTCAGTTGTCTGCTTTTGTTTTCTTTAATGCTGTTAATTGACTTTCAGGAAAATGCTATCCAACGTACTCTAATGCGAATGGTTCCGACGTTAATCCTATAGGACGTTATTTAGTGAGAATATTTCAGGAACAGGTTTTCAAAGGAAAATGAATAGTAGGTAAAAGAGAAGCTCTACAAAAGCTTATTTTTTAATGCCTCAAGCTTAAAGGTTATCAACTTTCTTATTAAACAATTTGCAAGTCTTTGAAGTACTATCAGACAGAGGGAAATATATTACGCGATCAATATTAAACTACCAGCAGCAAATGCAAGTGAATAAAATATGATAGAATATCGGTTGGATTTAAAAACATCTAAAAAATAAGAAATGTAAAATAAAGATAGTGTATTGCCGTTTTACAAATAAAACATTATTTTAAATAATAGCAATTATTACCAGCGCGCTACGCGCACGAAAAGTTTCTTCTTGCAGTCCAATTCTCAATGTAAATATTTCAAGGTAGCCTCTAAAAACATATCATTTTCTTAAAAAGATTTCAAAACATTTCGAATAATTTCCTGAAATTTCGGAAAAGAATGTAGAAGATCTTAAAGCAAAATTTTATAATTTTGCAAGGTTGAAAAATTCTAGAAGAAACTCGAACAAGTTTAGGATTATTTTACACTTAAAAAGATTTCAGCAAATTTAAAACAAAATGTACATTCTTGGAGATTTTGAACCAGAACCTTAAAATATTTTTAAGCATTTTCAAAGATTTTAAGAGAATAAAAAAATTTTATTGAGATTTTTCGGAAAATTTTAAATAGTTTTTATTTCACTAAATTTATTCTAGGAGAATATTTAAAAAGATCCTAAAACATTCCGAAAGATTTCAAAAATTGTAATCATTTTAAAAGGTATTTTGAAGTTTTAAAAAGATTTCGAAAATAGTTGAAAATTTGAAAATGTTAAAAAAAATGAAACAAAATGTAAATTTTTGAAGATTTCGAAATGAAATTTTCAATTTTTTTTAAAGATTTTGAAAGCCTTCAAGATAATGAAAATTTTTTCTCAAGATTCATAGGACTGTTTACAATGATTCTTTATTTAAAAAGATTATTTTAAAGAGAATATTTAAGAAGATTTTAAAACATTACAAAAGATTTCCAGAATTTTTTTGAAAAACGAAACCGGAAGATTTAAAATAAAAATATTTTAAAACTTTTGAAGATTCCCGAAAGTTTCTAATATATTTTTAAATTTTTTCCAAGCGTGAAATAGTAATAAATATCTTTTAAACTGACTTAAATTATTATTTATAAAATTTTGAAAAATCCTTTGAAATAAGAAAAAAATTGTTAAGAAATTTTCTAGATACATTTTTGACATATCTGAAATCTTGAAAAATCTTTTTGAAATTTCTCTAGAAACCTACGAAAATTATATTTATATAACCTTAAAGCAAATAGTCAAAGAAACTTAAAAAATAAATAGTCATTATAAATTTTTATTTTGTATCAAAAATATATTTGCCTTCAAATTGTTATTTGCCTAAACTTTTTTTTTTCTTGAGTGAAAAATATTTTTTGGTTGAAAATTCATCTTTTTGATTTGAAAATTCACCTCTTTTGGTAGAAACTTCATATTCTGTTATCAACATTACAATTGTTTGTTTTAGAATTAATTTTTTTTTTTACGAAAAGTAAACTATTTTGTTAAAAATGCGTCTTCTAGGATGAATTCAACTCTTTTTAATTTTAAATTAAAATCTTTTTTAGTTGTGATTCAACTATTATACTTTTTGTTGAATTTTCATCTTTTTTGGTTGAAATTCCAACTACTTTGTTACACTACTTTGTTAAGAATTCACTTGTTGGGTTGAAAATTAATCATTTTAGTTCAAAATTAATTTGAAAAATACAACATTTTTGTTGAAAATTCATTTTTTTATTAATTTACCTATTTCCGATTCAAAAGAAACAACTTTTTGGATTGAAACATCAACTATTACATTTTTTGTTGAGAATTCATCTTTTTTGTTTGAAAATTTATATATTATGTCGAAAAATAACAGTTTTTCTAGAAAATTCGCCTCTTTTGGAAAATATTTCATTATTTTGGATTAAAAATGCAACTGGTCTTTTTTGGATTTTTTCAACTATTTTGCATATAAATTCACCTTCTTTGTTTATAAATTAAACTATTGGTTTGAAGATGAACTTTTTTGTTGAAATTTTTATTAGACATATGAAATTTTCGAAAATCTTTTTGAATTTTGTCAAAAATCTTAGGAAAATCATATGTATATAACCTTAAAAACAAATCCCTAATTCTACAATCTGATATCTTTTCAGTTTGGATTAAATGTTGGGTTAATTAATGCATATTAGGATAGCTTTTGTGAAATGCCAATGACGCTGTAAATTCCAAGGGGTCACACGTTCCTACCTAATTAACGCCGATTCCCAAACCGTATTTCCATCGATAGGTACCTATGTCAGGCAGGGAATGCAATATCGATGGATACGTCGCATGCAATTTGCTCATTGCATACGTCCTTAATTTAAAAAATCATGTGAGATAAGAGAATTCATTATATTATGTAGGTCAGAAGTTGTAAATTTTTAGATTTTTAGTATTTTAAGTTGAAGTCAAACTTCAATCATAAAATTCTATTTGTGTTAATCATTACATGTTTTCATAATTGTTTCTATTGTTTGTTCTAGGTAAGTGAATTCGGATACAAAATCTTTAAACATGTGTCAGCGATCAGTGAGTACATACTTTATTAACCCTCTTTTATTCTTACGGTAAATTTTGAATATATCAATTTAGTAGATTTAGTAATACTTTGGTAAATTTGATTGATATTCAACGTTTCTGTAGATTCAATGATTCTGGTTTTGTGATAATTATTTTTTCGAGCTAAAATTATTATATTTTAAAATGCAAAGGCAAAGTAATGGTCAAATTACCAACAGAGTTGTGACAAACTTGGATTCCGATTACCTAATTCGCAATGTATTTTATATTCACTAGTTCGAGATTTAAGTTTTCCTCCAGTTTAAACAATACAAACTTTATTGCAACATATAAGTTTGATGATATATAACAAACCAGATAAGTTTTCCAAAATATCTTAATCTTCATTTAAAAAAAGTAAATCCATAAGTTTATAATTGTTAGCAAAATGAACATTAATATTATATCTCTTTGAAGACCTTCTTAAAAGTTCAGAAGTACCTTCAATATAAGGAAAAGGGACTTTTAGGTTAGTTTGTTTATAAGATTCCATCCATTTTTTTTAGAAGAATAATGTTGTTTTTAGACGACCTAAGTAATTTTAGACTTCTGTCTCTTAGACTTTTATTCACACCAACTTGCTGCCAAAATAAATGATGAGGATTGTAATTGAGATAACGTCCTGATCAGGAAGGCCTTTTATACAAGATAGTGATTAGGTTACCTACAGGTGTTTTTATAATGAATAAATCCAAAAAATTAATTGAATTGGTAATTTATTTTTCAAGATTGAATGTAACATAGTCTTCAATATTGTTGAAGTTATTTAATAATTCATCAATCTTATCAGAAGGAACAATAGCTAGGATATCATCTACGTAGAGCTTGTGAAGAATAGGCTTGAAACTGAAATTGATAAGAGCTCTATTTTCAACGTTTTCCGTCACTAAAAAAGATAGAAGATAAATGAGAATCCATAGGGCAACCTGTTTGTTTGTCGAATTTATTATTAAAAGTTAAATTCTTATTAAGAGTTAACTTTTATTCTATAAAATTTGAAGCAAGATCTTTTGGAATAGCAACAAACATTGATACCACATTAAGCAAAGCAATAGAATGTGTATTCGAAACTTTAGTATTTATTAGTTTATCTTTTAGGTTCCAACTTTAAAAAACCCTCTAGTTTTTCCATGAATTGATTTTAAACTCGTTAAATTCTTATTTAGAGTTAATTTTTTTTCTATACAATTTGAAGCAAGATGTTTTGGAATACAAAAACATTGATACCACATCAAGAGAAACAATAGAATCTGTATTTGGAACTTTAGTCCTATCTATTCTTAACAAACGCTCTAGTTTTTCCAGAAACTGGTTTTAAACTAGTTAAATTCTTATTTAGAGTTCATTTTTCTTCTATACAATTTGAAGCAAGAGCTTTTGGAATACTAACAAGCATTGATACCACATCAAACGAAACAATAGAATGTGTATTTGGAACTTTAGTATTGATTAGTTTGTCTTTTAGGTCCCAACTATTCCTAAAAAACGCTGTAGTTTTTCCATAAAATGGTTTTAAAGTAGTTAAATTCTTATTTAGAGTTAATTTTTCTTCTATACAATTTAAAGCAAGATGTTTTGGAATACTATAAAACATTGACACCACATCAAGCGAAACAATAGAATGTGTATTTGGAACTTTAGTCCTATCTATTCTTGACAAACGCTCTAGTTTTTCAAGAAACTGGTTTGAAAGTAGTTAAATTCTTATTTAAAGTTAATTTTTCTTTTATACAGCTTGTAGCAAGATCTTTTGGAATACTAACAAACATTGATACCACATCAAGCGAAACAATAGAATGTGTATTTGCAACTTTAGTATTTATTAGTTTGTCTTTTAGGTCCCAACTATTCTTAACAAACGCTCTACTTTTTTTCATAAACTGGTTTTAAATTAGTTAAATTCTTATTAAGAGTTAATTTTTCTTTTATACAATTCAAAGCAAGATGTTTTGGAATACTAACAAACACTGACATCACATCAAGCGAAACAATAGAATGTGTATTTGGAACTTTAGTATTTATTAGTTTGTCTTTTAGGTCGTAACTATTCTTAACAAACACTCTAGTTTTTCCATAAGCTGATTTTAAACTAGTTGAATTCTTTTGAGAGTTGATTTTTCTTCTATACAATTCAAAGCAAGATGTTATGGAATACTAAAAAACATTGACAGCACATCAAGCGAAAAAATAGAATGTGTATTTGAAACTTTAGTCCTATCTATTCTTAAGAAACGCTCTAGTTTTTCCAGAAACTTGTTTGAAACTAGTTAAATTCTTATTTAGAGTTAATTTTTCTGCTATACAGTTTAAAGTAAGATCTTTTGGAATACTAAGAAACATTGATACCACAGCAAACGAAACAATAGAATCCGTATTCGGAACTTTAGTATTTATTAGTTGGTCTTTTAGGTCCCAACTATTCTTAACAATCCCTCTACTTTTTTTCATAAACTGGTTTTAAACTAGTTAAATTCTTATTA
>CAKNYM010052823.1:651404-724235 GCA_932195095.1 Andricus curvator
TGTGGGTTGGAGGTTTGTGGGTTTGCTGTTTGTGGGCTTGTGGATTTGTGGTTTTAGGTTTATGTGTTTGAGGTTTGTGGGTATGGGGTTTTATGTTTATGGATTTGTGAGTTTGAGGTTTGTAGGTTTATGGGCTTGGGGTTTTAAGTTTGTGGATTTGAGGTCAATGCCTTTCAGGTTTGTGGGTTTACGGGTTTGTGGGTTTGAGGTTCGTGAGTTTGAGCTTTGTGGGTTTGAGGTATAATTTTTGTGGGTTTAAGGTTTGTGCGTTTGAGGTTTGTGGGTTTGAGGTTTGTGGGTTTACGGGTTTGGGGGTTTGAGGTTCGTGGGTTTAAGGTTTGTCAGTTTGAGGTTTATGTGTGAAGATATTACCGATTTCATGGTTTTAAAAGTTTCGAAATTTTGTGGTTCAGCTACCTTGGCAAGTTTATATTTTTTTAGGTTAGTTTTCTGCAGAAAACTAAAAAATTAGCAGTGCTACTTGATATTATAATTCCTTACGAGTTTTTTTTTCTTCAAATTTTCAGAATCGGTTAAAAATTGAGGAGTCAGCAGAATTTTGAACAAAATGTTGTAAAAAAACTCACTGTGCACCGTTGAGGGAGCACTAAATACCCTTCGATTTGGTTCAAACTTATACAGTGATATTTTTTCATTATTTCGAACCAAAATATGCAAAAGCACCTGCACATTTTAAAAGTTGGTGTTTTTTGAACCACCCTACTACTCATAGACTTAAAATCTGTCATTTTGTGTCACATTCAACTTCTGAGTTCAACTTCGCTTGAGTTCTGGAAGCCTTGTTAATATCACTATATTGATATAGGTCGTAAAAAACTTAGAGTCTGGTGAAAAGCAACAAGACCATCGTCGCGCGAATCGCCATAATAATTATCGTTGCGTTTATTCCTCGTGTACTTCGTGCAACAGGTGGCTCTAAAGAACAAATCGTGCAGGATGACGACGACCCCTATCGAATGCCCACAAAATTACTCGCTCAGGGAGCGAAAATTCGATTTTATCATGTGCTCGATTTGCAGGAAAAATCTCCATTCGTTCCTACGAGTACATCATAACGAGTAGTTAAAAAAGGAAACTAATCAAAGAGGAAAAAAGGGAAAGAAGGATTAACAGTCTCTACGGGATGGAAGAGAATTTGCTCGAGCTTTGTTCCAGTACCGAATAGTCGCTTAATTGTTTCTGAGTTTTCATTTATTTCTCCTATATTTTTCAACTTGTAAAATACCACATTAAATTGAACGTATATAATAGCAGAAATTTATTTACCTATTTATAGGGTGTCAGCGACCCGGAAAATCTGGGATATCCGGGAATTTGTCGGGAATTTTATGCACCTTCAAAAATACGGAAAAATTGCGGGATTTTGTGACCAGAACCGGAAAATTTGTGGTCATCCTAACTAAAAAAAGTGATGTTACTAAATGTCTCGAAAATATCGGGCACATTGTTGTAGAAAGCCTGATTGTTTGAAAAAATGCTTGAATATGACTTTTAGTTGCTCTTTTCAGTTTGTTTACATATTAAAAAATATTAAGAATTTCTGCACTATTAATTTTGTAAATAAAAATTTAAACACGAGTAACTTTATTTTATAATAAAATTTATTTCTAAATGTTTCTAATCATTATTGATGAAAGATGAAATTTCAAGTGTAAATGAGTTTTCTAATAAATACTTAGAATATCGTAATTTACGAAGAACATGAAAATAAAACAAAAAGTGAAGTACATTAATTTTACGTCTTGAAGATTTGAGAATATATCGAGAAAAAATCTGGAAGATTTTGAGACAAATTGTTAAACGCTGTAGGATTTTCCAAATTTTTGGAAAACTGAATTGTTACAAAAGATATTAGGAACTTAGATTTTTTGATAAGATGAAAAAATAATTGAAATCTTGAAAAGAGTTTTTAAAATTTTAAACAAAATGTAAATTGGAAGATTGTGAGGCAATTTTTCAAATTCTAAACAAATTATGGGAAAAATCTGAATAATTTTAAAAGATATTTAGAAGGTTCAGAAATATTTGAAAGATTAAAAAAACTTCAATTTGGGGATTTCAAAACATTCCGAAAAGAATATATATTTTTGAAAATTTCGAAAAAGGAGCTTTTTATGAATTTGAAAAGTTTTATAGAAGATTTGGAGGCATTTTTTTTTAAATTCTGAAGAAATTATAATTTTAATTTTCAAGTATAAAAGAGGAGCTTTTTATAAATTAGTTAAATTTTGAACCAAATAATTGAACTATCAAACAGAAAGTTTGATCTTCTACTAGAAAAGATGAATTCTGAACTAAATGCATACATTTCTAATTGAACAGTTGAATTTTCAAGCAAGAAGATTAATTTTCTACAGAAAAGATACATTTTCGAGAAAATACATAAATTTTTAATCAAATAGTTGAATTTTCAACAAATGTCATAAATTTTCTACCGAATAGTTAATTCGTTTAATTTTCATTGAAAAATGATTTTTTAATTTAAAAAACAAATTTTTTACAAAAAAGTTGAGTTTCTTACCAAATGTTAAAATTTTTAAGCCAAAAAGAAGAATTTTTTACAAAACATTTAATTTTTTCACAAAAAGTTAACTTTCTGTCAAAAAGTTGACTTTTCATCGAAATAGTTAAGTTTCCTGTTAAAAATTAATTTGAAACTGAAAAAACGAATTTGTAACAAATAAAATTATGAATGAAACAAAATTATTTTTAAAGAAAGTAGTTCAATTTTCAACCAATGAGTTAAATTTGTAATCTAAAATCGAGCCAATAATATGAATTTCCTACAAAAAAGTTGAATTTTGAACACAAAAATCTGAATTGTTAACGAATACGTTAATTTTTAACCGAATCATATTCATTTTTGACCAGACAGTTGCAGTTTAACCAAAAAAAGATGAAATTTCTACAAACAAGAAAATGAATTTTCAAACCAAAAAAGAAAAAAATTTTGAATCAAAATGTTCAATTTTTAAGCAAAAACGATAAAGTTTTCAGAAAACGGTTGAATTTCCAGCCAAAAAGGATGATTATGAAGTCTGTGATAAATAAACATGAATTTTTATAATTCATAGACTCAAGAATAATAGAAGTTTGAATAAACAGTGAAGTTCATTTTTAATATTTTTAAAATATTGAGTTAAGAAACTGGAAATTTTAAGTGTCTGAATACGCAAAATTTTTGGTACTAAATAAGTTATAAAATGGTACGTTCGTAAAGCCAAATACTTATTGTTATTAACACATTTTTTTTCTAAGTTTATAAAATCTTAGTAAGATTTTAGGGGTGGATGAAAATTTCGGAAAAACACCTCAGGTAATTTGTGGATGAACCCTTATTTGTTTATTCATTTATTATTATATCCTAAATTTATGATTGTTGCAGTTGATATTGATACTAACATTGTTAGGTGCTACTAATACAATATGAAATTACATTAATTTTTCTTCGTGCAAGAAAAAAATTCAACTATTCCTTAAAAGCAGTGAATTCTCATCCTCAAATAGTGCAGTCCATTTGCACTTTTTGGAAGAGACAAAATTTCTTTTCATGCAGTCAAAGGACGACTGGTAATAGAAATTCTGAGACGTCAACGTTACAAAAGCAAGTTTATTTAATTTGTATTTGTATATAATACTCTAGACTGCATACTTTTTTTATTTCGATCTGAAATTCGCTTCGAGCGAGAAGGCAAGTTTCTTTCGCTTCATGGAAAGCGGATTTGATGCAGACAAGCTTTAACGTAAATCCGTGCTTTGAACCTTTTCTACGTATAGAGAAACTTTTAAGAGGTATATTTTGCAAAATTTTACGTAACGCGTAATTACTCGAGCTCGTGAAAGTTATTGAAATACTCGTGTCAGGAACTCAATTCGTAAGTTTTGTGATTGGAAGCTATTCAACGAATATGTCCCACTTTTATGATTTGCATTTTTATTACAGATTTAGTTCCAAAAATACGCTTTATGACAGTAATATAAATAAGGTATTGAATATACAAATGAAAATTTAAATGACGTTGGTCAAATCCATATTTGGTTTATACATACTATCACGTTTCAGTTTTTAAATCTCAGCTCACAATATGAATATACTTCATTGTTGCATTCAAGTAACCAGTGTTGGATTACTGGAAAATTTATGATCCCCCGTAAGGTATCATATTTTTACACAATATGTCGATTATTTTCACCATAAAAGAGATTTCAAGGGATTTAAAAAGATTTCCAGTAATTTGAAAGTATTTAAACTGATTTCAAGGGATTTATTCAAATAATTTTTGGAAAATGTTGTTATTATTTAAAGATGTTAATGTCCCAGTTTTCAAAATGTTTTAATTAATACAAATTTCATGTTAAAATTATAACATCAGACAAATCATTTTTGAAGAATAAGAAAAACTCTGCCTCGGCCCGGATTTGAACCGAGAACGCCACTATCCATGAGTGGAGCGTTAAACGATTAACGCTTCACTCATGGATATGAGTCCCTGTTTCAAATCCGGGCCGCGGCAGATTTTTTTTCTTCTTATAAAATTATTTGCCCGAAGTAATCGTTTTAACATTGAAATTTATATTAATGAATAGATTTTAAGGGATTATAAGGTATTGCAAAATACTATAAAGTGTTTCAATTAATTACACCATTTTTACGGAATTTAACGAAATTTTCGAAGCTTTTTGAGGTATTTCATGAGATTTCAAGAAATTTTAAAAGATTCCAAGAGATTACGGAAGTTTTAGGGTATTTCAAACGATCCCAAATAATTACGAGAGGTTTCAAAGATTCCGAATAATTAAAAAAGATTTCAAGAGTTTGGAGAAATTGCTGAGCAACTTTTCAAGAGATTTTAAGGATTTTAGGATATTTTCAGAGGTTTAGGCATATTTCAAAATAAGTTTCGGGATTTCAAAGTATTTTAAAGGATTTTACGTGATACCGAAGTATTTTCACAATTTTTGAACGATAACAGATGATTTTAATGCGATTTCGAAAAATTTAAAGGTATTTAAAGACACTTCGTAAGATTTCAGAATATTTTTAAAGATTTCAAAGGATTTTAAGGAACTATACGAATTTTAAGAGATATAAAGGGGTTTCAATGATTTCGCGGTATTTTGAAGGATTTTAAGAGATTTCAAAAGATTCCAAAGAAGTCAGCCACTGATTGAAGTTAATTAATAAAAATTTTACCTAAAGTTGATAAGAATTTTACCTAAAAATTAATAAAAATTCTACCTAAAAATTCAAATTAGGAGAGAAGGATTTCCGAATATTATAAAGCATCTAAAGTCATTTCGAGGAATTTCAATTGATTTTAATATATTGTGAGAGATTAAAAAAAATTCGGAAAGATTCCCACGTATTTTAGAGATTTCAATTAAATTCAAAATTATTTGGCCCGCAAAAAACTTACAGAATGTCTCCTTCATATAAGAAAACTAAAAAATGGACTTTTTCATGAAATTAAATTTTTCTATTTTTAAAATTCAGCTGGAAAAAGAAAGTCTAGAAAAAAATAGAAAACCTTCATCTTTCATGTTATTGAATATTTCTCAAAAGTGCATGCCTAAACAAAGTAAACATTCTGTAAGCTTGATGCGGGTGAAACCATTTTTGTGATTTCAAAGGCCTCAAGGAATTTTAACGGTTTTTAGCAAATTTGAAGGGGGTTTGAGGATTTAAATTTTTTTTAAATATTCCAAATTATATCCACGCATCTTGCGTGGTATCTTGTAATATTAACTGATTTTAAGAGACTCTCCGGGATTTTTATGTCATTTTGAAAATTGTATGCGACTTTATTGATTTCGAAAGATTTCATTGAATCGTAAAGAATTTGTAAGGTTCTCCACAGTTTTCAAAGGATTTCAAGGGAATTTTAGGAAGTTCAATTGTTTTAACAGGATTTTAAGGGATTATGTATGATATCCATGGAATTTATTGGATTTCAAGGAATGTTTACAACATTCAAAAAATTTGAAGGGATTTAAAAAATTTTTCCAACAAATGCACGGGTACACCAGAATTTAATAATATCTAACCCCTTTGGACATATGTAATATGAAATATTTCATAATAGAAAATAAATGAAAACAATAACTTTGTATTTATAATTATATGGTGATTCTTTCATAAGAACGTTGCTTCTCGTTAGCAAATGTATTTCTTTCCTTATAGAGGACGCATTAGTGATTTTTTAGATAATAGACAAACTAAGGTTTTAATTTTAATCAATTAAAAAATAGAATTTGACAAAAAATACAATATTATAAAATAATACAAAAAATTTTTAAAGTACAATGCTAAATCAGACAAATAAAATTTTGTATTTCAAATGGTAATTTTTCGGGTTTGAAAACGAAAGGGAAAAATTCTTTCGCACCCCATCCCTTTCCTAGCTTTATGATTTTCTCACAAAAATTGTCAGAATTATTTTATTTGAAAATTAATGATCAAAAAGTCTTTTCTACTTATGCATGAACTTGGAATTATGCTGATAAAAGAAGTTCAATATTTACGTATTAATATTTAGGTCAATCGATTCATCTTGAACCTCAAAATCTTTTATATTTTTGCATCAACTTTAAATTATGTTAATAAAAAAAGTTTTACTATGAAAAACCGATTTTGAAAATATTGAAAAGTGCTAAAAAAAATGCAATAAATATTTTCAGAAATCCTTTAGTCAGCTTCAAGATATTAGTGGTAAAAATAAGCCCCCCAAATTTCATCAATTTATCTGCAACAGTCTTCAAGTTATCATGTTCACCAAAAAGTGTGACATCCACACATCCACACACCCATACGTCTTTAAACTGAGGAACGTTCAATTAAATGAATTAAATTTTTTCGAAATAGTGACCTTTACAAAGTTTCCTCTATGAGGAGGCAAAAGTAATATCAGCAGCCAAAAAAAACAGGTTTTAATTAGTATAATTTAAAAAAAAATACTTAGAAAGAGGAAACTTATGTAAGAAATTATTTGGACCCCACCCCACCCGAATAAGAATTCTTAGATTTACCTGTCCGCTCCCACAAAAAATTCTTGCGTAATAATTAATGGATGCTCCCTAACGAGTTACCTGAAAAAATTAACTTACCCGATACTGTAAGCAACCCAATGTCTGTTAAAACATTCCAGGAATTTTCGTTGCTTCAGCATGTGCATTTTATCGATTTGTTATGACCTTGTCAACGTATAATGTGATATTAGTTCCGGTCTGAACTTCTAGTAACGTGTAACACCTCGGTTTTAATTACAAAATACGGCTGCGAAGTACTATGGACGTATAACTATGGGTGTATTTATTTATGCTCATTCTATGAGCATTTTGCTTCCTCATAAGTATCAAATAAATTTGCTTCCTCATAGAGAAAGGTGTTCTCTAACTATTGATTAATCAATAATGATCTTCGAAAGTTCGTCAATAGATCAGTCCACGTATCTCGAAGACGCGAACAAATATATGATATACAATAAAGTTGTATTTCCAATACTGAAAAAGTTTTCCTTATATCAACAAGATAAACAATATATGTGTTAAATATATAAAACGGTATTGCTAGATCATAAGAGGTCATAGAAGGTTCGTCAATAGGTCATTCGACGTGTCTCGAAGATGCAAACAAACATGTCGGAGACAGTACTGTCGTACTCCTAAGATGAACAAAGTTTTTTTCATATAAACATAATACACAAATTTTTCGAAACTACATAAAACGGTACTGGTCGGTCATAAAAGGTTCACCAATACGTCAATCGATGCGTCTCAAGGTCGCGAACAAATACTATACATTTCATATTGTCGTGTTTGGAATATAAATACAGTTTTTTCATATAAACAAAATAAACCATTTTTTTGAAACTTCATAAGTCGGTACTGGTGGCTCATGAAAGGTTTATCAGTGGCCAAACGATGCGTCTCAAGGACGCGAACAAATACTCTACATGTTATATTGTCGTATTTTGAATATCAAGAAAAAATTTCCCATATAAACAAAATAAATCATTTTTTTAAATTCGTAAATAGCTAATGGTGAGTCATGAAAGGCTTATGAACAGATCAATCGATGCGTCTCAAGGACGCGAACAAATACACTGAATATAATATTGTCGTATTTTGAATATCAAAAAATTTTTTCTCATATAAACAGAATGAACTATTGTTTGAAACTTCATAAATCGGTACTGGTTGGTCATAAAAGTTTAAACAATAGGTCGATCGGGGCTTTTCAGAGACGTGAACAAATACGCTAAAAATCGTATTGTTGTATTTCGAATATCAAAAAAGTTTTTTTTTTATATAACTAAGGAACAATTTTTCTTCTTAAATCTATAAACGCAAGAAAAAACTACTTCTAAATGGTCGATCTAGCTCAAAATCTTATCAGACCTAGATATCAATCCGAGCTACACTTCTTCTAAATTTCATGATCATATCTCTTTTATTTTTCGGGATATGGTGAACACAAAAAAGTCACACACACATACACACACACGGACATAAAAAAAATTATTTTCGAGCACCTGGGGTTGAATTATATCAAAATATGTCAAAAAAGTATATTTGGGTGTGATTTAATTAGATCAGAATTCACTTATATGGAATCTAAATTCCTTCAATTATCGTCAACCGGGGTAATCATGGATCACAGTGGGTAATTATGGATCAATACTATTTCCCCATAGACAATTTTTTTCATAATTAGATTCTAATCTTTAGTCTAAGAATATTATTTATAAAATGGTTAGAAAGTATTATTACAAAAAAAGGATTTATAAAGTTATAAAGAACAAACGATGATCTATATTTACTTCAAAATGATCCATAATTACTCCGGTTGGCGGTACTTAAAAAGTCGTTAAGATGCTTTAGAATACTTTTGATTTGTGCATATCTTTAGAAATAATTTTCTGGTAATAAATCTAACGATAATGTGATATAAAGGTCAAGTTTTTCCACGTAACTAAGTTTGAAGGATACTTGTGACGGAAAGCATAGCGTCAGGTCGATAGTGCGTTAAACGTAGTATCCATTGAAACGTGCCATAAACCTCCCGTACGATGACGAGGCGTCTCTTGGATTAGTCAGAGATTATTGAAGATTATCCGAAAAGTCGGCTTGATGCCACTTCTCCCAAGTCTTTATTTTTTTAATATCACGCTTTTCAGCAGCTTACAAATTTCTCGAATCCGAAGCGATCTGAGATAGTTTCAAAAGTTTTCTCAGAAACTTGCACATTTATTCACTACAAAAACAGGAAGACGAAGGGAAGTTACAAATATACTAATAATATTGTATTATACGCGCATTATAGCACGCTTTAACTCGCATCTAATAATATTTTCTCTCAATTTTCATTTAATAATGTAATCAGGGATGTTTAGTGATGAAAATTTGTCGTAACATATTTTAAAACAACTGTCTAACAAATTTTAAGAACAAATACCTACCGTTGACGTTTAAAGGCAGACAAAATTCGCTTTTTCTCTTCATTTTTTAAATAAAATTATGTCGACAATGATGTTTATTCATGAAATTTTGTTATCCGATATTTTGTTTTGTTAATTTTTTAAACAAATTCTATAAGCAAATGCCGAATGTAGACGCTCAAAGTGATTTTTTCTCATGAAAATTTGCGTCCACACTGAGCGACATAAATTTAAAAAAATTAAGAGAAAAAGCTAATTATTTCTGCCTTTAAACGTCAGCACTAGGCATTTGTTTATAGAATTTGTCAGAAAATTATTCGAAAATGTGAAATGACTAATTTTCATCACTAAACATCACTGAACACATCATTTAAGAAAAATTAAGAGAAAAAAGATTTCTTTCTGCCTTTGAATGACCACACTGGGCATTTATTCATCAAATTTGTTTATAAAATCAATGAAAAATATCTAATTACAAATTTTCATCATTAAACATCACTGACAACATAATTTTAACAAAATTGAGAGAAAACACTATTTCGCTCTGCCATCAAACTTCCACACGGGAATTTGTTCATATAATTTATTTACAAAATTATTAAAAAATATCGGATTACAAATTTTCATCATTAAACATTACTGATCACATCATTTAACAAAAATTAAGAGAAAAAATGATTACTTTCGGCCTTCAAATGAACACACTGGGCATTTAATCATTAAATTTGTTTATAAAATCAATACAAAATATCGAATTACAAAATTTTCATCATTAAACATCACTGGCAGCATAATTTTAACGCAATTAATAGAAAAGACTATTTCTCTCTGCCGTCAAATGTCTACACTGGGAATTTGTTTATATAATTTGTTTATAAAATTAATAAAAAATATCAGATTACAAATTTTTATCATTAGACATTGCTGACATTATTATTTTAACAAAATTAAGTGGAAAGACTATTCCTCTCTGCCTTTGAATTTCCACATTGGGCATTTTTTTATGTAGTTTGTTTATACAATTACTAAAAAATATCGAATGACAAATTTTCATTATTGAGTATCATTTTCTCAATGAAAGCAAGTAATTTGAATGCAAAATGTACTTAGAAAACGAAAAATCGATAATGTAGACTGTTTGTTAATTCAATTTATTTATGAAAGTTAAATTTACCAGATATTTGCATTAACATAAATTTTTGAACAAAGAAAGATTAAAAAATCGCACCACATCTCTTAAAAACTGAATGCTTGATTTAAAAAAAAAATAAAATTCTAAATCTGTCAAAAATTGCCTCCTACAAGTTATTTTGAACCTCATTTTTTTTATTTCATTCCACTGTGCAGCGCGCGGCGCATTCCATTGCCAATTAATAATACTCAAATATAAGACAAGATTAATATAATTACATGATTGTATGGTGAATTGTACATTTTTTTCCCTCTACGAAGGTACGCGTACTTGAATTTTGGGTTTTGTTTTACAAAAAACTTCACATTTTTTCTTAAAGCCTTTATAACTTTTGATCCAATTGAGTTTACTTGTGTTTTTTTCAATTTTTTGTTCAATTCATACTTTCATAAAAAAGAAATATTCTGAGTTTTATGCGGGCTAAATAACTTTTGTGGCCAAGAAATTTTTTTTTCTTAGGATATAATTTTTGAATTTTTCTCGCAAACAACGACAGATGCAAAAATTTCAAGAAAATAGCTTGCATATTTAAAAAAGACCTATTACTTATTTATGACATCTGGCACCATTCATGAGAAAAATAAAAAACTTAATTTTTATAAACAAAAAATTATCTTAGCCACAAAAATGGTTTAGTCTACATGAAATTTATAGGATATCTTATTTATATAAAAAGTTTTATTTAATGGGATAAACCACTTTTGTGGTCAAAAAAATGTTTTTGTTTATGAAAACTGAATTTTCAAAGTTTTCTCGTAAATGATGAAACATATGAAAAGAATTTTCGTGATGTAAATATCCTTGATTTAACGTCTGGGAATAACAATTTAGAATTTTTAAGGAAAAACCTTATTTAATCGACTTCTTCCGGACCATTGTGGTCTGGACCACAGACCATGGTCTGGAAGAAGTCGATTAAATAAGGTTTTTCCTTAAAAATTCTAAAATGATGAAACATGTTATGAGTGATGTGACTTTTATGTCAGTTCAAAGAGTTTATCAAAATTTACAATTACTATCTATATTTGCATAACTAAAATTCGTTAGGTGAGCCAATTTCTTCATATTTTTAATTATTATTGGAATTTCAACACAAAATCTAGTTTCATTTTCTGATAGAACAATAATCTCAAAATAAAATAATGAAGAAACAAATGCATCACTACAAACCATCTTCATCCTGCAAACATAACGTATTAGCTGGGTACACGTCTATATTATCATATATAATAATAATATTCATGTGGTAAATTGAATTTTCAGCCTCAATAAATACAAATTAATATACTTTCATTAAAATTTTATGTACCGTTAGTCCTGAACGAGAGAGCAAAGAGTTAGTCTTACGGAAAATTCAGTAATAGTGGACAATTCATAAAATTTTCTTCAAAAACGATACGATTTTGATTCCGCTTGGTATCGAGCTCAGGACCTTTCGATTGCCGATCAAATAATTAAAAAATAATATATTAGATGTTGAAAGAGCTAATAAAATAGAGTCAGAAAATTGTAATTTAGATATCTGTCGGAAAGATAAACTGGACATTCAATTAGAAAAGTCTCGGGTTGTTCCTGTGGTTTTACTTTTACACTTTATGATTCGGAAAACTCTCTGGCGTAATTGTTAAACCTCGAAACACATAGAAGCGCTATATGAAAGAGAGTGTATCGCTAACAGTAATAAGCTGATACTAAGCATTTTTCACAAGCAGGGTCCTTGCATTTATTCAATTTATGCTATAATTGACTTATCAAGGCACTGAGAGGAATGATCAAAAATCTCTGCATTGCATCATCTTCAAATTTATTTCTGAATCTCCTATCTTTTCTGTAATTTCAAGTTGATTTATCATTTCAATAAAGAAATAAAATAACAAATATGTTTGCAAAAACAAAAATGGTTAATTCGAATTGAGTAATTTTCAAGAGTTCTTTCTTTTTAAAAATTGCTTTGAATTTTGGAATATGCTGGTTCCTTTATTTCCTAATTATTGCTTTCATACTCAATTTTAAGTAGCACAAGTGAAAAAGTTAAATCATACTAAGACACTATGTAAATTCATAAATAATTTTTACATTTTTGCATGGTTATCACATGGAAAGAGATTACGTTATTTGAATGGTAACTGCACAAGTTTTTGATCGCTTTCTGTAATTTCATCAAGCTTTTTTTACGTTTATAAGATTTTTACTCGTTAAAAAAAACGAATTAAAAAATTTTCCCGTTATTTCACTTTTTCTAGATATGATAATATAATATATAACATAGATCAATAAGTTCCTGAATTCAAAAAATAAACGGATTTCATTTTTTCGAAAATATTCATCATGTTGTTTTTTAATCACATATTTATATCTGTTTTCCTTGAAAGAAACTTAAGTGAAATCTCTACTGGATTAAAATTAAAAATTTAAATATTAAAAACGGTTGCTTCTTTATTTGACGTAAATCAGTTATAAATATTTGAATCTTTTTGCAAAGACTGTGTTGTTTAATAATAAATAAATTTTTGCTCTAAAACTTTCGACTTTTTATCTTAAATAATAATCCATTATAGGCTATGTAAGTGGAACAGTTACGTTTGAGTCAGCCGTGGAGTAAATTGAAAATAATTTTTGATTCCAATGGTTCTCTCTTGTTCCTTGAAATAATGGAGCTCCTGTGAGCATTTATCGAGTTATTGTTTATTCAAATGCAGGTGTTGATTTGTGCAAGTAGAAAGGGTCAGTTATAATCAGCCATATAGTGAAGTCGTAAAGAATTTTTATCTTTTAGCAATGATGGTGTTTTACAAAAGCAATTTAATTTTGACTTAAAAATTTGTGAGTTTTTATTTTAAATAATCGATCTTAGGTTATTCAAGTGAAACAGTTACGGTATAGTCAGCCGTGCAGTAAATTTAAAATAATTTTTTATTCCAATGGATCTCTCTTGTTTCTTGAAATAATGGAGGTCAATTAAGCATATATCGAGTTATTGTTACAAAAATGCGGGTTTCGAGCAGAGCAAGTAGAAAGGGTCAGTGACAGTCAGACATCTAGTGAAGTCATAACGAATTTTCATCTTTTAGCAACGATTGTGTTTTGTATTAGTAAATTAATTTTGACTCAACAAATTTAGAGTTTTTATTTTAAATAGTCGATCTTAGGTTATTCAAGTGAAACAGTTACGTTATAGTCAGCCGTGGAGTAAATTTAAAATAATTTTTGATTCTAATGGATCTCTCTTGTTCCTTGAAATAATGGAGGTCCTGTAAGCATATATCGAGTTATTGTTTATTCAAATGCAGGTGTTGATTTGTGCCAGTAGAAAGGATCAGTTATAGTCAGCCATCTAGTGAAGTCATAAAGAATTTTTATCTTTTAGCAATGATTGTGTTTTGCACTAGCAAATTAATTTTAACTTAAAAAATTTTGAGTTTTTATTTTAAATGATCGATCTTAGGTTATTTAAGTGGAACAGTTACGTTTTAGTCAGTCGCGACGTAAATTTACAATAATTTTTTATTCCAATGGATCTCTCTTGTTCCTTGAAATAATGGAGGTCCTGGAAGCATATATCGAGTTATTGTTACAAAAATGCAGGTTTTGAGCAGTGCAAGTAGAAAGGGTCAGTGACAGTCAGACGTCTAGTGAAGTCAGAAAGAATTTTCATCTTTTAGCAACGATTGTGTTTTGTATTAGTAAATTAATTTTGACTTGAAAAATTTCGAGTTTTTATTTTAAATAATGGATCTTAGGTTATGTAAGTGGAACAGTTACGTTTTAGTCAGTCGCGGCGTAAATTTACAATAATGTTTGATTCCAGTGGCTCTCTTGTTCCTTAAAATAATGGAGGTTCTTTAAGCATATACCGAGTTATTGTTTCAAAAATGTTGGTTTTTGGCCGCGACAGTAGAAAGAGTCAGTTATATCCAGACATCCACTGAATTCATAAAGAATTTCCATCTCGTCGCAATGACTGTTTTTTAATAATAAATTAATTTTCTTGGAAAAAATTTCGATTTGTTTTCTTAGTTAAGCGATCTTAGGTTATCTAAGTGGAAAAGTTATATTTTATTCAGCGGTTAAGTAAATTTAAAATAATTTTCAATCCCAATAGCTCTTCTTTTTCCCTTGACATAATAAAGGTCTTGTAAGCAGAAAGGGTCAGTTATAATCAGACATTTCGTGAATTTCTAAAGAATTTTTATTTTTTCGCAACAACTGTGGTTTATAATAGTATATTAATTTTGGTTTCTTCAAATACGGGTTTTAGGCCTTTCAAGTAGAAATTGTCAGTTATGGCTAGACATAGCTTGAATTCATAAATAATTTGTATCTTATCGCAGCAACTGTTTTCTAATTAATGAATTAATTTTCGTTTCAAAAATTTTGCGTTGTTATTTTAGGCAATGCCTATACATATCGAAAAAAGCCGATTAGTAATACTGAAATTTCGTTACAAATAGTCCCTTTTCCAGGTCCCGCTATTCACACAAAAAAAATCGGGTTATTCTTACCGAAATGTGTTCTTTCATACAGAATTACTATCTTTTCGCAAAGTCAATGTCTTGAGACAGACTCCGTTGAAAAAACTTAATTGTTATCAATGCTGAACTTTAATTATATAAAATTATTTATTATCATTATTATGAAGTTTTCCATACCTGATTTTTGTACTTGACCAGAAATTGTCTAGATTACCTACTTAAATTCTGTGGAGAATGATTGTACAATTGAATTTAAAGTTCTGGTTTATGCTCTTCTATTTGTAATTGAGACGTCACGGCGTAGATATCTAGAAATTTTGCGTAAAACCAGAAGTTTTGCGATTTAGTGGAGCATGGTAATCTCGTAGCTCTGGTAGTGAATTAGGGAAGCTTTTCGAGCGCAGACTCCAGCGAAATGCACAACCTTCATTTTGAGAACTGTCCATCCAACTGTCGTTCACGCTGGTCCTCGTCCTAACTTTGCAAATGCGGAAGTAAATTTCGAGTCTTCGCGAAAGCTTCAGGTATGACGTAGCTTATCAGCACAGACCGTACTCTAATACGGCAACTAACATTACTCGATCCCTTGACAGCAGACAGACTGCCAGTGTATTCTTACTCTGATAACATTATCCTAAACTTGAGCATACTGAATTGAAGCTGTTACAAAACATAAACTTTAAATATATAGTGTATAAGTATTCTTGGGAGGATGAAGAATAATTTTATAGGTACAACAAAGTTATTAAAATATTTGTCTGTTTCTCTCATGGCCCATCCGTAAATTATGTAAGACTATTTTGCCAATTTTTTACCCCTCCCACATGCAACTAGTTGTAACAAAAATTTTTTTCCTCCACCCCCCAGGGCTATGTAACGTAATTTTTTCAAATATATTCAGCCATGTCTTATTAAATACAATTTATTCACTTACTAACCGAGGCACTCGAATTACCTTGTGCTAATAAAATGAAACCCAATATATTTTTTACAGGACATAGTAGACATTGCAGCACAGAAAAAACAAACTGTGGATCTAACGCAATTGTGCAACAAAATTTACCCCAGAGTTTTTACTGTCTGGTCTATTGGAACTAAAAAAAGTATCATGCTAAATTTCTTATACACCGCCAAAATCTGATTTTATGGTCAAAAACAGGTTTTTTATAGTGATTTTTGCTCGTTTTTTCAACTTTACCAAACAAATTTCGTATTAGTATTATTATATATAAGTGTAATTCCGCGTATGATGAGATTTTTTCAATAAGAATCGGATGAAATTTGACTAAGTCATCAAACACTATTTGTAGAATTTTCATACGATTTCATATTTTGCACTATTAGAACTGACTACTGTTGTGAACTAAGCTGCTAAATTAGCTTTAAATTCGATAAAAATTCTAAATAAACCAATTCTAACAAAAAAGCTCATAACTCGAGAAATTGAACGCAATTTTGATATATTGACAGCGAAAAATTATTTTATTTAAAAATATATCCATAAATTGTTGTTAAAGTTGAAAAAAATCGGGGAAAATGGGAAATTTCGAAATATTTTCAAATGAAGCTTCGTGATTGTTTACCGCCACAGGATAAAAAATTTATGGTCGGAAGGGTGTGCTTTCCTGCTTTTGGACAATACAAACAATTTATAATCAAATACAAAAAAACGAAGTTATGAATGATTTTATACATGCACTTAGAAAAATCGGGTTTTTGCTCATAAAATCATATTTTGGGGGCGTATGAGAATGCGCATGACATTTTTTTTTAGCTTGAAAATATTTTTTCACAGTAACACAGTGTTACCATTCCTTTTTTATGCAAGTTAACATATGTTATATATTTAAAAAAATAGATGAAATAATGAAAATAAATGCTGTCATTTTTACTGTTTACAACTGAAGAATTTTCGGTTGCAAATCTATAAAAATAAATCAATTTCAATTTTAAATCTTCATAATTGAACTTAAAAAAGCATTCCAAATTGCATTATTTAAACTATTGCAAAAAAGCGTTTAATATTCACATACCTTTGAATTATAAATCCTGAAAATTAAATAACTTCGTAGTAAAAATTTGTAGAACTTTGAATTATTTATCTCTAAAATTGAAGATTTTTCAATTTTTAATATTAACAATGGAAAGTTATCCAAGGGTGAAGTTTTACAAATAAAAATCTGTAATTTTGAAGATTTATATTCGAAATTTCTTTAATTTGGAAAATTTATAAATGAAAAATCTTGACTTCGCTTATGCAAAATCATGCAAATTTAGGAATGTTGATTTGAATATCATTAAAATTGAAGAATCCCCAGGCGGAATCGTGAGTTATAAATCATTAAAAATAAAGAATTTTCAATTTTTAATCTTCAAATTTGAACTATGCCAAAAAAAGTCAAAAATTATATACCTTTAAAATATAAATCTTGCAAATTAAATAATGATCAATTCTATAGTTCGAAATTGAAGAATTTTTAACTGTGACTTATATAAATTGTCGAACTTTGAATTATAAATCTTTGAAATTCACGAATTCACAAATTTAAAGTTAACAATAACAAATTTTGCATGTTTTAAATTTTACAATTGGAAATTCTGTAATTGTGATGATTTTCATTTGAAATTTCTTTAATTTAGAAGATTAAGAATTGAAAACTTTTCATGTTCAAATTCATCCAAATTTCAGAATTGAGATTTACACATCTTTCAGATTAAAGAATTTTTAATAAAAAATCTTAAAAATTGAAGAATTTTGCATTGTACGTCGTCCAAATTGGAATACATATTCCAAAACACGTTCAAAATTATATCATTTCAAATTATAAATATTTAAAATGAATGACTCTTCATTTGTCTATCTTGAAAATAGAATATATTTTAATGGGTAATGTTTAAAAAATAAAACAATTTTAATTCAAAATCTTACTAAAGTTACATACCTTTAAAATATAAATCTTGATAACTGAATAATTTTCAATTCTATACTTCAAAATTCAGGAATTTTCAGTTGTAACTCTACAAAATTTCAGAACTTTCAATTATAAATCTTTAAAACTAAAGGTTTTTTATTTTGAAAATTAACAATTGAAAATTTTTTTTTTGAAGATTTAGAATTGAAAACTCTTGAGTTTTGAACTTTAAAATCATACAAATTTAGGAATTTTGATTTATATATCTTTAAAACTGAAGGGTTTTCAATTGGCAATGTTAAAGTTTGAAATCTTCTAAAAGAAAGAGATTCAAAATTATACCTTTCTGAATTATACATATTAAACATTGAAAAATCTTTAATTGCACATCTTCAAGATAAACCAATTTAAAAAAGATGTTCAAAATTTCATGATTTGAAACTGTAAACATTTCAATGCAATTAACAATGTAGTTATTTTAATATTTATTTCAATTTACGATTTTTAATTATATTTTATAGTAGGTATATACATTCGAGCATATATTTTAATTTAATAATTTGGCAATAAAAATGAAGATATCATAATTAACGCTAATTAAAATGTAGTAAAACAAGATTATACCATTTTTTCAAAATACTTTATCAAATAATTCAACTTTATATTTTTAATAACAATTTGGAAGATTGAAATTACTAAAGGTTTTAGGAATTTCGACTTTAAGGGTGTAATTAGTAAATATGTAGTGCAAAGCCAAATCAACATAAAAATGTTAAATAATTTAAGGAGTAGTAGTAATTTCAAAGATTTAAAAAAAGACTTTGTTTTTATGGATATTTTTTTACAGATTTATGGAAAGAGAATACTAATCGAATTATACCGATAATGAGGTCTTTATAACGTTATTACAGTCTTTTATTGTAATTACTGAACTTTAATGTTTATACTCTAATTTTGGATACCCGGATTCTGTTTAGGGTTAATTTGTTAAAAATATTAAATACCAGTATAAAATCCACCCTCCCCTTTATGTAAAAGATTTTAACACTTTTCCGAACCCCCTCCCCCCGAAAGCTGTAATTTATGGATAACCCTTGTGCATAAAGAAGAACTGATGGATCACGAATTAAATTTTCTCATTCCTGGATCCGTATTTTCATAAATTTTAAATCAAAATGGCAATTGACCCCTTTTGTATAAAATTGTAGAATATATTAATCAGATTATGTGAAATATCGAATTTCCCGAATAAAGGTCAGTTATAAAAGAAAAATGTTTCTGGAATTCGACCTAAATCAAAAGTATTTTGGCGTCCGTGCGCCAGGTCATTATATGAGGCGATCTTATAACCTTTCTTTCTCGGTCATAACGATCTTTTCGTTAACTATGTTGCATAGCATTTCATAGAATTCTTTCAATTCTAGAACGGAAGCGTTGCCTCACTTTCCAAGTACGATGATATGTATGTTTTCTGTATAGAAACGTATAAGTACGTAATTTCGCTGCTGAAAGAGGCTTCGTTTTCTGTGCTATTTATTTGAGAAAATTAAATCCTAATTATCATTTTTAATTCAGTATTATGAATTTTATTTACCAATTTGAACGTTTCCACTTTCACAAATTTCATCTAAAAGTGTTGTTTTTTTCTATTAGACTTTATGGAAAAAATAGTATCTATTCTATATCTATGACTCGTGGATAGAGAAAACAGTCTATGAAGATCTTAGCGACTTTTATTGACTAGTAGAAGAAAAGTAAATTTATTATTAAAAGCAGAGTCACTCAAAAAAAGTTGACTAATTCTCATGAAAAAATATATTTAAAATCAAGCCATCCTTTCCAGTAAATAATGAAAATTTTTATAGAGTTTAAGTGGCGATCAAACAATTTTTAAGAAAAGTGATTATAGCAAATAGTTTATTAATTATAGTGTAAAGTCTAACAGATTATATTATTTTGGTAAAAAATGTAACTACCTGCTTGAAAATCAAACTGTTCTGGTTGAAAATTAAATTTTTTTTTTTAGTTAACATTTTCGGATTGAAAATTCAACTATTTTGTAGACAATTCTTTCTTTGGGCTCAAATATTTAACAACTTGGTTAGAAACTCAACTATTTGTTCTAAAGTTTTAACTAATTTGTTAAAAATTGATTTTTCTGTTGAAGATTCATCATTCTAGTTAAAATTCATTTATTTTGGTTAAAAATTCGTTTTTTTTTGGTTAAATATTAATTTTTTAAACTGAAAATTCAACTATTTGCTTTAAAATTCAACTGTTTTGTTGAAAATTACCTTTTCTGTTGTAAATTAAACTATTTGGGTGAAAATTCATGTAATTTGGTGAAAATGCGTCCATTTTTGTAGAAAATCAATCCTTTTGGTTGATAATTTAACTATTTTTTTTTTAACTTTTTGGTTGAAAGTCTTTCTTGAAAATTCATATTTTTGGATTGAAGATTATTAATTCTAGTTGAAATTTTTTGTTTAAATCAAGTTTTTTTGACCGAAACTTAAAAATTTTGGTTAGAAATTCAACTGTTTCTTCAAAAATGAACTTTTTTTTTAAATTCATATTTTTTGGCTTAAAAGTTCAACAATTTGGTAGAAAATGAAATTATTGGCAGAAAATTCGTTTTTTTTGTATTCAAAATTAATTTCTTCAGTCACAATTCAACTACTTCATTTTTGTTTAAAAATTGATCTTGTTTAGTTTAAAAATTCAACTATATGGTTGAAAAATTATTTAATTTGTTGAAAATTCGTATGTTTGGTAGAAAATTAATCTTCCTGGTTGAAAAATCAACTATTTGTTTAAAAATGTATGTATTTTGTTGAAAATTCATCATTTATGGTAAAAGTTAATTTTCTTGGTTAAAAATTAAAATATATGTTTATGTTGTGGGTAATTCGTTGTTTTAGTAGAAAATTAATGTTCTTAGTTGAAAATTCATCTTTTCGGTTGAAAATTCAATTATGTGGTTGAAAATTCCACTATTTTGTAGGAAGTTCGTTTTTTTTTATTCGAAAATTCATCCCTTCTGGTAAAAATTTAATCTTTTTATGTTAAAATTGCAAACTTTGTTACAAATGAATCTGTTTTTGTTGAGTATTTAACTATTCTGTTAAAAATTCTTGTTTTTTGTTCCAACTGAACTATTTTTGATGAAAAATAAAAATCTTTTCTTGGTTGAAATATCAGCTATTATATTTTTTGTTAAGATTTATCTTTTTTGGTTGAAAGTTCAACAACTTGATTGAAAATCCATGTATTTTGTTTAAAATTGGTCCTCTGTGGTAGAGGATTAATCCCCTTGGTTGAAAATTTAACAATTTAGTGGAAAATTTGTCTTATCTGGTAGAAAATCAATTTTTTTGCACAAAAATGCAACTCTTTGTTTGAAAATTTAACTTCTTGGTTGAAAGTTGTACTTCTTTATTAAAAATTCATTTTTTTGGTTGAACGTTCATAATTTTAATTAAAAATTCGTTTATTTTTAAAAAAGCAACTTTTTTGAAATGAAAATTTTACTATTTGGTTGGAAATTCAACTGTTTTAATGAAAATTAACTTTTTTGTTGTAAAGTCATATTTTGGGATTGAAGATTCAATAATTTGGTGGAAAATTAATCTTTTTTAATGAAAATTCAACTATTCGGTTTAAAATAAATGAAGTTTGTTGAAAATTCGTAATTCTGGGTAAAAAATTAATCTTCTTGGTTGAAAAATGCATTTAATTTATGAAAAATTCATCGTTTTTAGTAGAAAATTAAGTTTCTTGTTTGAAAATTCATCTTTATGTTTAAAAATTTAATTATTTGCTTGAAAATTTACCTGTTTCGTTGATAGCTCATCTTTTTTATTCGAAAATTCATCTCTTCTGGTAAAAATCGGATCGTTTTTGTGCAACTATTTGGTGGAAGATTCATCATTTTAGTTGGTAATTCTTTTTTTTTTGTTGAAAATTAATTTTTTAATAGAAAATTTAAATATTTGGTGGGAAATTCAACTGTATTGTTGAAAATTAACTTTTTTGTTAAAAATTCATATTTTCAGGTTGAACAATCGTTTGTTTTGTAGAAAATTCCTATTCCTGGCTTGAAAATTCAGCAATTTTGTCAAAAATTCACCTAATTTGTATAAAATTTGTTTCTTTGTATTAAAAATTGATTCCTTTATTGAGAATTCACCAATTCCATTTTTTTAATTAAGTCTTTTAAGCTTCTATTATGCTCATCTCATATAGTCTCACATATTCATCTCTTCTGATAACAATTTTATTATTTTTTTTTTTTGAAAATGCAACTGTTTGGTTAAAAATGAATCTGTTTTCGTTGAGGATTCAACTATTCTGTTAAAAATCTTTTCTTGGTTAAAATATCAAATGTTACATTTTTTGTTAAAAATGTATCTTTTTTAGTTGATAATTCAACTACATGGTTGAAAGTCGAACTACTTTATTAATTCATAAGAAATAGTAAGATTCACCCTCCCTCCAAATCGTTTTTCATTATTTTTGGATGACCCCTGAATAAATTCGTGAAAAAAATATTGGACTTTTAAGCAACTATTTTTTCCGTGTTGGAGATATATTTTGAGAGCCAGAGCCTTGCGTTTCAACTAGGAAGTTTTCCAAGCACTTTTTCAAGAGAAAGTATAAAATCCTGACATGTGAAAAAAACCACATTCCATTCTCTTCCTTGGCAAGATAAACTTTTCCAATGACCTCTGTCTTGAGCAGAGACAGTGGATCGATCTTGGGAGGATAAACTATAGAGATAGATTTTGACGCAGTAGAGCTTCTGGAAAGGAAGAAGGGTTGATGAGGGGTTGAAATTGATCTCACTTCCAATGACAAGTGGATCAACGTATTTCTCAGTTCATGACAATCTCTGTACTGAGTTCCATGCCCTGAGGTGCTCTATAAATTAGAAGTTCTGTCACTTTCTAAGTTCCTTGTACAATCGCCCTGATAAGACTTCATCAATCTTTCATCTTGAGACATTTATTAGCTGCATTTGTGGTGAGATGCAGACATTGAATAATATCTTGTCATGTAAAAATTCTGCTTTTAAAAATAATTTCATTATTAAGTTACATCTTGTGATAGGAAATGTAAAATGAAATTTCACAGATAATTTCAGAAGGGTACTTAAAAAAGGAACTAGTTTGGTATTATTTACTACAATGTGTTGCCAAGTAAAGCATAAAAATTTCAAATTGTGTTTGTTTTCAAAAACTGTATTTTCAATTGATTTTGAAAAAATTAGCCATAACTCTTTTTTAATGTAAAAACTTGTGCATGATAATTTTTTTTACAAAATTTAAGTCCCAGAAATTAATATTTTGAGGATAAATTTTCCTCTTAAGATATTTTCAAAATACCTCTTTTTTTACAAAAATTGATTGTAAAATCTAAGAGTCCAGTTTCCTACAAAATATAAATCCAAAAATTTCTGGAATCTGGTGGTTTTAAAACATTATTTTCATTATTCAGAAATTAATTCAAAATTTTAATTCTTCTTTAAGGACAATACATTTTTTAGAAAATAATCTCAGTGATGTACTTATAATAGCTACTAATTGCTGTAGCTATAATTTCAGTTACTGACAATTAAAAAATTTTACTGATTCAATTAGTAATTAATGGTACAATTATGCTAATATTGTACAATAATTTTCAATTTACAGCGTTAATAATTCGAAAATTTTAAATTGAAATCCTCCCGAATGGATAATAGTATCAAACTCAAATACTAAAAATATCACGAAAATTTCAAAATTTCATATTGAAAGCCTTGATAGTAATTTTCATATTAAATAATTTCAGATTCAAATATTCTAAATTGTTTGGTTTTAATTTTAAACGTATAACATTTTCTAGTTTATTAAATTCTTCGAAATCGTTGAATATCAATTTGAAAGACTTGATAGTTGAACAATTTTCAGTTCACAGGATTTTTAATTCAACAATTTTGAATTTAATACCTTCAGAACAAATTCGAAACAATGCAAAATTGAGAAAATGAATTAAATTATTATTTTTAAAATATGTTCTGAAATATTGAACATGCGAAACTCAACTTCAGAAAAAAAATTTCGATTTTAAAAGCTTAGAATTGTACAATTTCAAAAAGTGAAGCGTTTTGTATTCTTTTTTTCTCAATTTTCAATGAAATATCTTAAAATTGTCCGATTTTTAGTTGAAGATTTGAAAATACCAATAATTTAAAGTAGAAAAAGATTTTATAGGAAGATTTCAAGGATGAGTAATAATAATTCTAAATGAAGTGTTAAAAATGAAACGATTTGAAATTAAAAAGTTAGAAATCGTGTTGCTTAGAGTCAAGATAGATAAAAATCTATCTATCTGAAATTGATACCTGAGTAATTGAATAATTTATTTAATTTTGAATAGTTATAATTTTAGAGTTGTGAATTTTTCCCATTCATAAGTTTTAATTTTGCAATTAAAATTGAAATGCTTAAATTTTGAAAAGTATAGTCAACGGCTTAGAAATTGTTTAAATAAATAAAATTGACTTGAACTGAGTGAAATTTTAACGGGTTTGACTACAAAAAGTTTTAGTATCATAATTCTTGGTAATTAACATTTTTTAGTTTTGAATGAAGTTCGGATACATTTAAGTATCAATGTCCCGTAGTAGAAATTTGTTAATTTTGAATGTTTTCCATATCAAATTACTTCATTTTGAACATTTTATATAGAAAAATTAAATTTTAAATGTTTATAATTGAACATTCTTCATTTTAAACGGCCTAAATGATGCTGAATTTATTTTTTTATCCAAGAAAAATTAGCCTAATCAACTTTATTACTGAATTTTAATTTTTTATGTAATAACAATTCTACTCGGTGGGTTTCCTATCACCACTACGTAGCGCGTCCTCAGGTTGCGGATAGAGGAACGGCCCGTAAGGCTGAACAGCCCCCAAGGTTAACTGCGAATACAAGAATAAGCAGTCGCGGACAGCCGATAGGAGCCAGTCGTGGGTGTGGTGAATCTAGCACTGGCAAAAATAGGTACACGACAACCATGGCTTGGGGGGACCCACCTATTCGCGTTCATACACAATGGGTGGGTTCTGGCAAGCCAAGGTGCAGCGTGTACCCACCTAGAAACTCTACCCGAACCAAAACTAAAAATCTTGTAAGGGAAAAATCCTGCTGCCCATTGGACACTGCAGCGATGACACTGCCCGCAAGGGATGTGTGGAATGATTCGCCTGCATAGGGCCAAAGGGGTATTGATGCCAGTAGGCGCGCTGCCTTGCAGGGGGACGTTAGGGTACGAGGATGAAACTGTAATGTGTCTGACGACAAGTTGACATGGTCCTTGTCAGAGTCGGAAAGCTCCCATACTTAGACCTAGGGAGGTATGGGGGTTATCACTCCTGGGACAGTGGACTCACCTACGATCGGAATAGGATCCTAACGTGCGGATTATCTTGAAACTACCATGGCTAACTTGCAAAATCAAAAAACTACAGTTAAAGATCTAAGGGTGGGAACTCTAAACGCGCGTAGTCTAAAAACTGGCCGATTTAGCGAACTCATTAAGATAGCAATTGAATACAAAACTGACTTAATAGCACTACAAGAAACCTGCTGGTCGGGCGATTTCGCGTCAATTTCTAGGGATAACTATACTTTGCACTGGGGAGGAGCTAAGGGGCAAAGACTGGGGACTGGTTTTCTTATTAATAAACGAATTTCGCAAGCACTTATCGACATGCAATTCATTAACGACCGATTATCATACATTGTACTAAAGGGTAATTTCAGCAAACACGTATTAATCAATGTGCACTGCCCCACCGAGGACAAAGACGAAGACACTAAAGATCTTTTTTATGAAACAATCGAGCAGGTTTTTGACAAGTTCTCAACCTTTGACGCAAAAATAGTATTGGGGGATTTCAACGCGAAAATTGGAAAAGAACCAATGTATAGGCCTACAATAGGATCAGAAAGTTTGCATGACGTCAGTAATGATAATGGAACCAGAGTAATAAACTTTGCAGCTTCAAAGAACCTCGTTGTCAAAAGCACATATTTCAAGCATAAAAATATACATAAGGCCACCTGGACATCACCAGGTGGTAATACTCACAATCAGATTGATCACGTTCTAATTGACAGAAGACGTCATACAAACATTCTCGATATAAGATCGTATAGGGGAGCGGATTTAAATTCAGACCATTTTCTCGTGATAGTAAAACTAAGATCTAGGCTAGCGTTAAGTAAGAAAACAAGCCGCACAGAGCCAACAGTTCGTTTCAATATAGATAAGTTTAAAACAGCAGCAGAAACATTAAATTACCAAGTTGAGATTTCTAATAGTTTCGACGCTCTCCAAGAACAGAGAGACGATAACAATAATCACGAGGAGGACCCGGAAACCCTGTGGAGCAATACGAAAAAGGCGATAAAGGCAGCCGCGAAACTTACGATAGGTTTTAAGAAAGTAACCAAAAGCAAACCATGGTTTGACGAAGAGTGCAAACTCTGGTTTGAGAAACGTCGGAAGGCCAGACTAAGTAGTTTACAAAATAAGTGCGATCAAACACATAAGAAATATCTCGAGATTAGCAAAAGTACAAATAGGCTCTATAGATCCAAGAAAAGGGAGTGGGAAAAGAATAAAATACTAGCAATAGAAGCGCATAATAAACAAAATAACCCGCGTGAGATGTACAGGGGAATCAATTTTATAAGGAAAGGCTTTCAAAGTAGAACGGAAGTAATGAGGGACGAAAATGGCAATCTAGTAGCCGATGCGACAGAGAGACTGAATTTATGGAAAGATTATTTCGATAAACTATTAAATGTACGCGAAGCCCCCGTTGAAGGTAATCTCGGCGAAATCCACACTGCTGATCTATTAATTAACGATCCTACTGATATAGAAATAGAAATGGCCATAAAGAAGTTGAAAAATAACAAAGCCGCGGGCATCGATGACCTACCGTCAGAACTGATAAAAAATGGAGGCCCTTGCCTCACAAGGCAAATTTGTAAATTGATACGCGCAGTTTGGAAAACAGAACGCATGCCGGAAGAATGGAATACCTCTATCATTATTCCCATCTTTAAAAAAGGCGATAAAACTAACTGTAACAACTATCGCGGAATTTCACTTGTGCCTTCGTGCTACAAGATCCTGTCTAATGTTATCCTAAGTAGACTAACTCCTTTTGCCGAGGAAATCATTGGGGATTACCAGTGTGGATTCCGCCGAAACCGATCTACAAGCGATCAAATGTTTACAATTAGACAACTGTTAGAAAAGAAATGGGAATTTAAAGAAGCAGTACATCAGCTATTTATCGATTTTAAAAAAGCTTACGACTCTATTATACGCGCGCGAATGTACTGAATCCTAGAGTTCTTGGGTGTGCCAAGAAAATTGGTTAGACTTATCGAAATTTGCTTATGCGGCAGTAAGGGTAGAATACGCGTAAACGGTAGTTTATCTGAAGAGTTTTCCATCCGCGATGGCCTGAAACAGGGCGATGCACTTTCGTGCGTCCTTTTTAACTTAGTTTTAGAATACGTGGTTAGGCAAGTGCAGGCGAATCCGACCGGTGCGGTGCTACCCTCAATGGGGTAATACAAATTCTTGGATATGCGGATGATCTCGACGTACTAGGGGATGATAAAGAAACGGTAGCTAAAAATGCAGAAATCTTGATCGCAAAAGCCAAAGAGATTGGCTTGGAAGTTAGCGAATCGAAGACAAAATATATGACCGTCGTCAGGTCCGGACAAAGTAATCAAGACGGGGATCTAATGGCCGGAAATATGAAATTCGGAAGGGTTAACGAGTTTAAATACCTCGGGTCTATTATAACTAGCGAAAATAAGATTAAAACGGAAATCAATGCGCGGCTACACGCTGGCAATGGGTGTTATTATGCAGCAAACACGCTACTAAAATCGCGATCGCTATCTAGAAACATCAAAGTAAGAATTTACAAAACGATAATAATGCCGGTCGTCATGTACGGGTGTGAAACGTGGGCGCTGACGAAAGGAGAAGAGAATAGGTTTAGAGTTTTCGAGAATAAAGTACTTAGAAAAATCTATGGTCCAAAAAGGGACGAAGAGACCGGCGAGTGGAGAAAACTGCATAATGATGAGCTGCACGCTCTCTACGGGTCAGCAAATATTAATAGAGTAATGAAAGCGCGTAAATTAAGATGGGCGGGGCATGTAGCAAGAATGGGCAATGAAAGAACAGTGGCGCAAGTTTTAAGAGGGAGGCCGACTGGTAAGAGACCCCTAGGCAGACCGAGAAACAGATGGGAGAAAAATGTAAGGGATGATCTAAAAGAACTAGGACATGATTACCTAAACTGGATGGAGAATGCACAAGACAGAGATGTGTGGCGGTCTCGGGCAGATGAGGCAATGAACTTTCGAGTTCGAACTGCTAATCTATAATAATAATAATAATGTAATAACAATTTACAATTCTAGAATTTGAGAAGATTTGACTTTGAAAGATTAAATTTATTTTCTTAATTTCAAATTGTCAAATGTTCATTGTTTCAAATTAAAAATTATTTAAATTCAAAAGCTTACAATTATTCATTAAACATTTTTTGAAGCTTTTAATTAGAGATGATACAATTTCAATTCCTTTGAATTTTCCAAAATTCTATCCTGAAATTATTCAATTTTGAACATTTTGAAATTGTCCGGTTATCGAAATTTTAATCTGGAATCCCTCAATTTTAAGATTCTTCAATTCAAAACTAAATTGTTCAATTTTCAACGCTTTGAATTAGAAATCATACAATTGGAACTCCTTTCTAATGAAATTGTGCAATTTTTAAAATTCAGGTCTGAAATTTTTTAATGTTGAGAGCTTCTGATAACAAAATCTACAATTTGAAACACTTCTAATTCAAAAATATTCAATTTTAAACGCTTTTATTTTGAAATGATACAAATTCAATTCCTTTAAATTTATTAAATTATTTTTTAATTACAATATCTAGAATTATTTGATTTGGGCGTTTTCAATTCAAATTCGTTCAATTCACTTAAACTTAGAGCATTACTGTTCCAGGTTAAACTCTTATTATATGAGAATTTGTTTCGAAATTTATTTTTAAATGGCTTATATTTTCAACATCAGGAAATAAATATCGAGGGAAGAATTTGCTGCTAGTAGTGATAATATGAGAAAAAAACAGACACGAAGAACACAACGTTTATCACGCTTTTGAGCTTAAGTGAGACTGTTACACTGTATTTAACTATTTCAATCAGAAAAATTTAGACAACAAACTTTTTCATCAGTTAAAATCCTTAGTACTTATTCAATTAGTTACATGTTTACTGATTCAGATTCAGAGAGTTGATAAGTTTCCACACATTTCAAATCTTAAACAGTTTTTAAATTTGCGTCTTTAACAACGCTATAAATAGTTTCTTGCGAAATGGATAATTTGTATGGATATAGTAGTGCCCTAGTTTTCGAAGGGTCATTAATAAGAAACATAATTACTGCAGAACGTCGGTGCTTATAATGATTTCCTAGAGAAGAAGGTTGCTCTAGTCTTAGCATCGTTTTGCTTACATCATAAACCCAGCGTAAGAGGGTGGTCGAGTATTCTGTAGTGGAATCGTGCCATAACGTAGGTTCACAAATTCGTTTGAGCTGCATGTCGTAAGCGATTATTTTATCAGTATTAGGCGATCTGCCAAAGACCAGGCACGTATACTACGAAGGCTTTCACATTTATCAGAAGAGCATCGGTGTATCTTGAATTCCAGCGGTGGACTTTCACGCTATATACCAGAATCTCGTCCTGTCATTTTATCAATAACGTTTCAAATTCTTGGTTTTCTTCAATATTTTCCATACACTACTAGCTTCAACCAATTTTGGCTGAAAAGTTCTAGCTAGTGATGTGAAAAGTTATTTGAGTCGACTGAGAACCGACGTTTTGACGTGTTCGAATGTCCTGTTGTCCGATCCGACTCCAGCTGTGATCGAATTAAAAAAATCCGAACCGAATCAGCGCGTGAGCTACGAGTCGAATTTTTCAAATTAAATGAAGCTGTGATTAAACAGAAAAATTCAAATCGACTCCAACTTTGATCAAATCGAAAAAATGTGAATGAAGTCGAATTTTCCGAACCGACTCAAGCTTAACCAAATTGAAAAAATCTTAATCGACTCAGCGGCTGAGTCATGTATCGAATTTTTGGAAGCGAATCAAGCTCTAATCGAAGCGAATTGACTCAGAAGCGACATCTTGACGTGTTCAAATGTCGAATTTTCCGAACCGACTCCAGCTGTGATCTATTAGAAAAAATCCGAATCGACTTAGCGCGTGAGTCATGAGTCGAATTTTTTGAACAGACTTAAGCTGTGTCTGAATCGAAAAAATCCGAACCGACTCAGCTCGTGAGTCATGAGTCGAATTTTCCGAACCGATTCAAGCTGTAATTGAACCGAAAAAATCCGAACAGAATCAGTGCGTGAGTCAAGAGTCAAATTTTACGAAAGTGACTAAAAGTTAAATTCAGTCGAAAAAATTTGAACCGAACCAGCACACAGTGGGCCAACAATAATCTTAACCGATTTGTATGTTTAAAAAAAACAAATGTTCAACATCGAATGCTTCAGAACATTAAGTCTGCTTTTTCAACGTCGTGTTTTTTTTTTTTAATTTTTGCTTCCTCATAGAGGAAGCTTTGTAATAGTAACATTTTAAAAAAATTTGAAATTAATTTAATTGAACCTTCCTCAATTTAAAGATGTTTAATACAATATTCTGAGCAATTGTCCATGTGTGTGTGTGGACGTGTGTGTGTGGATGTCACACTTTTTTGTGAACACGATAACTTGAAAACGGTCACAGATAAATTGATGAAATTTGGAGGGCTTATTTTCCCCACTAATATCTTGAAACTGACCGAAGGATTTCTAAAAATATTTGTTGCATTTCTTTTAGCACTTAATAATATTTTAAAAATCAGTTTTTTATAGTAAAACTTTTTTCATTATCATAATTCAAAGTTGATGCAAGAATATAAAATATTCCTTGGTTCGAGACGAATCGATTGACCTATAATATTGATACATTTTATCAAATACTAGGGATGTTATGGTAATTTATGTATTTTGAAAATCGGTTTTTTATAGTAAAACTTTTTTCATCAACATAATTCAAAGTTGATGCAAGTACAGAAAAGATGTGTTAATTCGACACGAATCGACCGACCTATAATATCAGTACATTTTATTGAAGAGTAAGGAAGCTATGGCCATGCATAATATTGGAAAATACGTTTTTTTCTAGTAAAACTTTTTTCTTCGACATAATTCAAAGTTGATGGAAAAATATAAAAGATTCCTTGGTTCGAGACGAATCGATTGAGCTACAATATTAATACATTTTATTGAAGAGTAGGGAAGTCCTGGTAATTTATATATTTTTAAAATCGGTTTTTTATAGTAAAACTTTTTTCATAAACATAATTCAAAGTTGATGCAAGAATAGAAAAGATGTGTTGATTCAAGACGAATCGATTGACCTATAATATTATTACATTTTATTGAAGAGTAAGGAAGCTATGGTAATGCATAATATTTGGAAATACGGTTTCTTATAGTAAAACTTTTTTCTTTGATATAATTCAATATTAATGCAAGAATATAGAAGATTTCTTGGTTCGAGACGAATCGATTGACCTATAATATTGATACATTTATTTAAATAGTAGGGAAGTTATGGTAATTTATATATTTTGAAACTCGGTTTTTTATAGTAAAACTTTTTTCATTAACATAATTCAAAGTTGATGCAAGAACAGAAAAGATGTGTTGATTTGAGATGAATCGATTGACCTATAATATTAATACATTTTATTGAAGAGTAAGGAATCTATGGTAATGCATGTATACCATTAAGCCATTTCCCTTTCAGGGTAGGCGTGAAACTACCCGATTTGGGTAGTGTTTCTAGGTGGATAGTTTCTTGTAGTAAATAACTACAAATGTGGGCTCATCACACCCATAATATGCCAACAGCACGCAGTATTCTCGAATGGTCACCCATCCAAGTACTAACCGCGCCCAACGCTGCTTAACTTCAGTGATCTGACGAGAACTGGTTTTTTCAGCGTGGCATGGCCGTTGGCCATTTGAAAATACGGTTTTTATAGTAAAACTTTTTTCTTCGACATAATTCAATGTTGGTGCAAGGATATAAACGATTTTTTGTTTCGAGACGAATTGATTGACCTATAATATTGATACATTTTATCAAATACTAGGGAAGTTATGGTAATTTATATACTTTGAAAATCGGTTTTTTATAGTAAAACTTTTTTCTTCAACATAATTCAAAGTTGATGCAAGAACAGAAAAGATGTGTTGATTCGAGACGAATCAATTGACCTATAATATTATTACATTTTATTGAAGAGTAAGGAAGCTATGGTAATGCATAATATTTGGAAATACGGTTTCTTACAGTAAAACTTTTTTCTTCGACATAATTCAAAGTTGATGCAAGAATATAAAAGATTTCTTGGTTCGAGACGAATCGATTGACCTACAATATTATCACATTTTATTAAAGAGTAGGGAAGTCATGGTAATTTATATATTTTGAAAATCGGTTTTTTATAGTAAAACTTTTTTCATTGACATAATTCAAAGTTGATGCAATAACAGAAAAGATGTGCTGATTCGAGACGAATCGATTGACCTATAATATTAATACATTTCATTGAAGAGTAAGGAAGCTATGGTAATGCATAATATTTGGAAATACGGTTTTTTATCGTAAAACTTTTTTCTTCGACATAATTCAATGTTGATGCAAGAATATAGAAGATTTCTTGGTTCCAGACGAATCGATTGACCTATGATATTAATACATTTTATTGAGGAGTAAGGAAGCTTTGGTAACGCATCATATGTGAAAATACGGTTTTTTATCGTAAAACTTTTTTCTTCGACATAATTCAATGTTGATGCAAGAATATAAAAGATTTCTTGGTTCGAGACGAATCGATTAATCTACAATAATAATACATTTTATTAAAGAGTAGGGAAGACATGATAATTTATATATTTCTAAAATCGATTTTTATATGTAGTAAAAGATTTCTCATTCTTATCATTTAAAGTTGATGCGAGAATAGAAAAGTTGTGTTGATTCAAGACGAAAAGATTAACCTATAACATTGATACATTTTATTGAAGAGTAAGGAAGCTATGGTAATGCATAATATTTTGAAACACGGTTTTTTATCGTAAAACTTTTTTCTTCGACATAATTCAATGTTGATGCAAGAATATAGAAGATTTCTTGGTTACAGACGAATCGATTGACCTATGATATTAATACATTTTATTGAGGAGTAAGGAAGCTTTGGTAATGCATAATATTTGAAAATACGGTTTTTTATCGTAAAACTTTTTTCTTTGACATAATTCAATGTTGATGCATGAATATAAAAGATTTCTTGGTTCGAGACGAATCGATTGACCTACAATAATAATACATTTTATTAAAGAGTAGGGAAGACATGATAATTTATATATTTCTAAAATCGATTTTTATATGTAGTAAAAAATTTCTCATTCTTATCATTTAAAGTTGATGCGAGAATAGAAAAGTTGTGTTGATTCAAGACGAAACGATTAACCTATAACATTGATACATTTTATTGAAGAGTAAGGAAGCTATGGTAATGCATAATATTTGAAAACACGATTTTTTATATTAAAACTTTTTTCACTAACACAATTCAAAATTGATGCAAGAACGGAAAAGATTCCCTGATTCGAAGCAAATCGATTGATGTATAATATTAATACACTTTATTGAAGATTAAGGAAGTCATGCTCATTTATAATATTTGAATCATCTATTTCAAACAGAAAAACTTTTTTCATCCACATAATTCAAAGTTGAAGCATGAATAGAAAAGACTTTCGATCATAAATTTTAAATAGAATAATTTCGACATTTTTTGTAAAGAAATCATAAAGCGGGGAAAGGGACAGGGTGCGACAGAATTTTTCCTTTCCCTTTTCCAGCTCGAAAAATCATCATTTGTCTATTATTGAAAAAAATAACCAATGCTTCCTCTATGAGAAAGCAAATACATTTGCTAACGGGAAGCAAAGTTCTCGTGAAATGACCACCATATAATTATAAATACAAACAAAGTGAAAACACTCGAGAGCGAATTCACAGCTAGTTCAATTTCGTTCTGTGGGCTTAATTATTATTTAAACAAACAGAATTTCAAAATTAGACATTTTACCAATATTATTTCTCTTCTCTGAAGAAAACATCTAAATTAAATTTTTATATATCAGAATGAAAGGACGCATGCTTCAGGATTATAAATATACAGATCAGAATTCAATTCGGTTGTTATAAATAAATTATATAAACAGTTACTTGGATACGGTGCTTAACCGCAGAAAAAACTTTTTTTAAGGAAAAAATACTTCAGTCTGCCATAGGAGTAATGTTCGGAACAAAAAATAACAAAAATTGATAATGTCTGCTGTTATAAATATTTTGAAAAACAAGTTGTAAATTTTTGGATTTTGTCGATCTCATGGTCTTTTTTCTCATCAAAATACTTTTAAATCAATTAAAAATTATGCTATGTAAGCACAGAAAAATGTGAACGTTGAATATTTTTCAATGAAATGTGTCACAAACTCTCAACTGTTGTTATTACCAAATTATGAAATAAATAGTGAGCTGCTTCCACCCATCAGTGACTGTATTTAAAGAAATATACGGCTTTTATAATAAAATATGTGCTTATGAGAATAAATGTACATACATTTTCTATCTTTTCTATCTTCTTATATTTTTCTGTCTGTTCAATCTTTTTAACTTTCTATTTCAATTAATATTAAAACGAGGAACTTTTAAAGAAAAAAATATTAGCTAATGTTTTGGAAAAAGAATATTTTGATTTTCATGACATAATAACTTCAAATCTCTCAAAGCAAATTTAGTCTGATTGAACTGATAAAAGTGTAACTTTTATTCAAAAAGTGTGGCAAATGAGATAATTCACGAAAACTAAAATTAACTTCTTTTTTAAGCCAATTTTTCTAATTAAAATAATTTCAAGAAGTCACATCACCTGAACAATTCCAAATGAAAAATTAAAGTTTTTTCTTCTATTTTACAAGAAATTTGGTATACTTTAATTCTTTTTGTGTCTCTTTAGGCGTGAAACGCACTTAGAACGAAGACTTTCAAATAAACTTTCTATTCCGTTTTTGAAAGATTTCAAAGCCCTTTGAATGTTACATGATGTTTAACTATTAGAGGTTTTTTTGTATACCAAACTAAAGGGTTTATACCAATAAAAACTAAATTTCCATTGATTTCAATGGAAATATATTTAAAAGCCCATACAAAAATTAAAATTGAGATTACTTCAAAAGGAACATTTATTTATGCCTTTAAATAATACGGAGGCATCCCCATAAAATATTCAGATAAAAAAACTGAGCGAATAAAAAAAATGCCTTGGTTTTTACCCTGAAGTTATATTTTCTAATCAAAATCGTGAAATATAATAGATAAATTTGATACACTCATATAGTTCATATTTGTCCAACAAATTTTTCTCGTCAAATATACATGTTTATATCAACTTTACAGTGATATAATTCATCATGCACGTAAAAGGTGTGCGCAGTGCAGTTCAATTTGGCCAAGGGGAATTAACCTACTTTAATAGGTTGTACACTGATGCTGGAAACAAAGTCCAAAATAATGTAGGTCAAAACCTTGTTTTATTCAAAGCTTGTTTTGTAGAAATGAAATTTTAGACCACTTTTTACCTGAAGTTTTCAAGTTTATTTTTTAAATGGATCATTTAAATTTAAGTAGTCAGATAATCTCTACTGCGTTCTTATTCACTTGGACAAATAAAAAACAAAATCTGTTTAATACTTTATTCAGGAGAAAATAAATGAACAGGAAACTGTTATTCCCAAGGTTGCATTAATTTATCTATCAAGTGCCCCTTCTATCGTAATTAACCTGAATCGTCTTACAGTTTACTTTTCTGAACTAAATTCTGCATTGCGTCAGTATACATGTTCTAAAGTCTATTTCCTGATTCAGTTTATATAAAATAAATTATATAAATTGAAATTGAAATTGAAATTGAAATTCAGAATTCAATTAAAATTCTTTTTCCGAAATCAAAAAGCGTGCAGTGGAAAAATAACCTTATTTTCTTAGTAGAATTTTCAGTTTTCTAATCTAATATTTTTAAATTAATCAAAATGAACGTCAGCCTTTTGTTCCAACTATTATTCTATAAATTTAAAATATTCATATTTTTTTGTGGCAGGCTTCGTAGGCTTTTCCCGAATCCTCTTTTTTTCGTTTTCCAGTTCAATGCAAAATTATTTTTGGTTGAAAAGAAAAAAAAATGTATTACTTTATTGAAAATTCAACAATTTTTTTGAAAAGTGATCGTCTTTTTGGGTTGAAAATTCAACAATTTTGTTGAAATTGATCTTTTTAGTTAAAAAAACAACTGTTTATTTGAAAATTCTTTTTTGATTGAAAATTGAATGACTTGGTTAAAAGTGGAACTACTTTCTTCAAAATTTGTTTGTTTTGATTAAAGATTCATCATTTTAGATAATTCATTTTTTTCGGTTGCAAATTTAACAATTTTGTGGAAAATTCTTGTTTTTAAATTCTTTTTATGTTGCCAGCTCAAATATTTCGACAGAAAATTCAACTGTTCGGTGAAAAATGATATTTGTTGAAATTTTTTCTATTTCTAGACTGAAAAATGTTTCTTTGTTAAAAATTAGTATTTTGGTTGAATTACACTGTTTTTTATTAAAAATTAAAGTTGTTTTTGTTTCGAATATCAACTATTAAATTTAACGATAAAAAGTTATCTTTTTTGGATGACAATTTAACTACTTGGTTGATAGTCCAACCAATTTGTTAAAAATTCAATTTTTTGAGGTTGAAGATTCATGATTTTAGATGAAAATTGAACTTTTTGTTTGAAAATTGAACTATTTGGTTGAAAATTGATGCATTTCGTTAAAAATATGTCTTTTTGGTAGAAATTTAATCTTTTTTTGTTTAAAAATTCAACTATTTGGATAAAAGTTAATTTTTTTTTTTTGGTTGAGGATTTGAATATTTGTAGATATTCTACTTGGTTAAAAATGAATCTTTTTGGTTTGAAAATGTATATATTTTGCTGAAAATTCGTCTTTGTTGGTATATAATTGAGCTATTCAATTGCAAATTTATGAATTTTATTGAACATTAGTCCTTTTTGGATGAAAAAGCATCTGCTTGGTTGAAAGTGAATCTTTTTGGTTGAAATTTTATGCATTTGTCTGAAAATTCGCCTTTTTCATAGAAATGTAATCTTTCTTGGTTAAAGATTCAATTACTTGTTGAAACTTCATATTGTTTGGTCATATCAAACTGTTTTTTATTATAAATTGAAATAATTTTTTAATTGAATATCAACTATTACATTTACCGTTGAGAATTCATCCTTTTCGTTGAAAATTCAACTACTTGGTTGAAAATAGAACCAATTTATTAAAAGTTCATTTTTCTCGTTGTAAATTCATGTAATTTAATAAACATTTGTTCTTTTTGGTTGAAAAAGCATCTGCTTGGTTGAAAGTGAATCTTTTTGGTTGAAATTTTATGTATTTTTCTGAAAATTCGTCTTTTTGAGCGAAATTTAATATTTTTTGGTTGAAGATTCAATTATTTGTTGAAACTTCATATTTTTTTGTCATATCAAACTTTTTTTTATTTAAAATTGAAATGATTTTTTAATTGAATATCAACTATTACATTATACGTTGAGAATTCATCTATTTCGTTGAAAATTCAACTGCTTGGTTGAAAATAGAACCAATTTATTGAAAGTTCATTTTTCTGGTTGGAGATTTATGATTTTAGATGGAAATTCATCTTTTTGGTTGAAAATTCTTTTTTTTGTAGAATATTCATTTCTTTAACTGAAAATTTGAATTTTGTTGTTGAAAATTCAACTGTTCTTTTAGAAAATTCATCTTTTTGGTTGAAGAATCAACAATTTCGTTGACTTTTTTTTATTTTGTATTGAAAAATCTATTTGGTGGAAAATTTACGTAATTGATTGAAATTTTTTTTTTGTGCAAGAAATATAATCTTCTTTGGCTAAAAATATCACTATTGGGTAAAAATGAGCTTTTTTGTTAAAAATTCATATTTTTCAGTTGAAAATTTAACTGTTCTTTTAGAAAATTTGTGTTTTTGGTTTGCCAATTCGACTCATTCAGTAGAAATTTCGTGGTTTTTGATTAAAAATGCAACCATTCAGTTAAAAATTCATCGTTTAGACTGAAAATTAATTTTTTAAATTAAAAGTCTGATATACCCTGTTTTGATCATCGAGTTCCTTAAGAATTTGAAAATCTGACAGAAAGCGTGCTAATAGAAGCATTTCATTATTTATATCTTACAAGTTGTAAAATAAAAAACTCTTTTTTTTAATTAATTTTTTTTCTGAAAAAAGATCTTCTCCTTTCGGTCCGCTGGGAATCGAACCTCAGAACTTCCGATTGCCGGTCGGGTGCTTTCCCATTAAGCTACTAGAGAGATCGAGAGAAGAAACTTTTTTCAGAAAATACACGCATTATTTTGCAAGGTAGTAAATATCAAATTTTCAAGGAATCTGTATTATCATCAGAGAATAACAGAAATTTTTAACGTCTTTTCAGACTAGATCGAAATATGAATTAAACATTATTTTTAATTAATTTTTTTCCTGAAAAAGATCTTCTCCTTTCGGTCCGCTGGGAATCGAACCCCAGAACTTCCGATTGCCGGCCGGGTGCTTTCCCATTTAGCTACTAGAGGGTTCGAGAGAGGAAACTTTTTTTAGAACATACTTTATAAAATAAAAATACTTTCGATCTAGTCTGAAAATATTTTGTAAATTTCTGTTATTCTCTAATGATAATACAGATTCCTTGAAAGATTTGATATTTACCACATTGCAAAATAATGGGTGTATTTTCTGAAAAAAGTTTCTTCTCTCGATCTATCTAGTAGCTTAATGGGAAAGCACCCGACCGGCAATCGGAAATTCTGAGGTTCTATTCCCAGCGGAGCGAAAGGAGAAGATCTTTTTTTCAGAAAGAAAATTAATTTAAAATAATGTTTAATTCATATTTCGATCTAGTCTGAAAAGACGTTAAAATTTTCTGTTATTCTCTGATGATAATACAGATTCCTTGAAAAATTTTATATTCACCACCTTGAAAAATAATGCGTGTATTTTCTGAAAAAAGTTTCTTCTCTCGATCTCTCTAGTAGCTTAATGGGAAAGCCCCCGACCGGCAATCGGAAGTTCTGAGGTTCTATTCCCAGCGGACCGAAAGGAGAAGATCTTTTTTCAGAAAGAAAATTAATTAAAAATAATGTTTAATTCATATTTCGATCTAGTCTGAAAAGACGTTAAAAATTTCTTTTATTCTCTGATGATAATACAGATTCCTTATAAAAAAACTCTTATCTAAAAATAGCTTCTTTTGATAGAAGTTTCATTTACTGTCTTGTTTGTATGAAATCTGCGTACAAAATGTACGTCATTGTATTGTTAGCTTTCGACTAGTCACGAGTGAGGAAGGATCGACTCACTTCGCGGTGGCAACCTACGGGATTACGTCGCTAGGGCCGCAAAATTAATTACCGCATTAATTAACATTCTACGCCACAAAGTCGTTGGAGCTGCACTGAGAGCTCTTTGTATCCCCTTGCACCTCGATTATCGTGTGAGTCTACTTCTAGGCGGTCGGTCTTGAATTTTGTAAAGACTACCTGAATAATATTAATTACCTATTTTCCAAAAAACCTTGCTCCTCGCCACTGTCACTCAAAATTTTGCGGGCAAACTTCCTAATTTTTTAACGGCACTGAACCTTTTGTATGTATTTTCGGGTAGGAATTCGCTAGCTTGGCTTCTACTTTTTAAGTTATTTTTTGAAATGATTTTTCAAGTTAATGTTTAAATAATTGTTAAAATGTAATGGAATAAATGTTTTAAGATAAAGGAATTAAATTTAGTTCAAATGCAATTTTAGATTCTTCTTCAACACCAATTCAAATATAAATTTTCCCAGGTATCTTAAGAATTTTTGTATTCTCTTGAAACCTTTCAAAACTTTAAAAAAGCTTTGAATTTTTGTTTGAAACATTTTCAAAAATCTACGCTTCGTTTTAATTTTTTTGAAATCTTTTTAAATGTAAAGTTATTTTCAAATCGTTTCAAAAATTCGAAACCTTCTAAGTATCATTTATAATGATTCGAATTTTTTCCTAAAATTTAAAGAAAATTCTGCAAAATTAAAAAAAATACCTGGAAATCTTACAAATTCTTTTTCGAAATATTAGGAAATCATTTGAAATGTTTTGAAATCTTTTTCAATTTTTTCCTAAAATTCTTTTTTTCATAATCAAAAATCATTTGAAATTTTCCCAGGCATCTTAAGCATTTTTTTACTCTCTTAAAACATTTTTTAAATCTCCATTAAATAAGAAAAGTTTAAACTCTTTTCAAGTTTTAATTTGGGCTTCCGTTTCCCGAGCCGATAGCGATAGTTGTAAAATCTTCAAGTGCAAAATGTTCTAAATTATTTTTTAATCCTTTCAAAACTTCTAAATATTTCTTAAACTTACTCGAAATTTTTTATAAAATATTGTAATCTTGCAAAATTGCAAATCGCTATAAAATCTTTCACACTCTTTTTTTGAATTTTTGCAAATCATTTGGTATCTTTTGAAATCTTGTTCAATTTTCTCTTGAAATTCGCTTTTCAAAAGAACAAATTATTTGAAATTTTCCCAGGAACCTTAAGAATGTTTTTTTTTTATTCTTTTGAAATGTTTTCAAAACTTCTGAATATATCTTATACTAGAATTGTTTTTTGAATTTCGGAATCTTAAAAAATTGAAGTATTTTGGTTTCAAATATTCTACACTGTGTTTCGAAATTTTATAAAATGATTTGAAATGTTTTTAAGTTTTTTTTTTAAATTATCTTACAATTAATTTTTTGAAACAAAAAAAAATTTCAAATTTTCCTAGGAATCATAAGAACATTTTTTATTTTTTGCCTTTGAAAAATATTAAAATGCTTCTAAATTTCTATTCGAAATCTTTTGAAAATCTACATTTTGTTTGAAATTTCTTCAAATCTTTTCAAGTTCTGAATTCTTGCTTGAATTTTAAAAAAATCTTGGAATCTTGCCAAATTGCATAATTTTGTTTTCAAATTTCTAAACTTTTTTCAAATTTTAGGAAATAATTTCAAATATTTTAAAATCTTTTTCAATTTTCTTTTGAAATTTTTTTTTCAAAATAAAAAAATTCAAAATCCTACGTGTCATAGAAAATTTATATGTTCTTTCGAAACGTTTAAATATTCTTAAAAGCTACTTTTTCTAAGTCTTCAAGAACCTTAATTAAAAAAGAGATCCTCTTAAAATCAATTTTCAAAAATATAAATCATTACAAAATTTTCCAGGAATTCTCAAAAAATAATATGCACTACATATTTTTTGAGTTCTGCTCTCGGTAAACCACTGCTTTACAATGAAATAAAAATTATTTTTGATAAATCAAATTTTTGCGTTTTTCTCGGAAACGACGAAAGATACATACAAAAAAATATATGGATAAATATGTGAATTACACATTTAGAAAAGTTCTATAAAAAATACGTCTAAATCTTTTGATATGCCTTGCATCGTTTACAGAATAAATGAAAAATTAAATTAAAAAAAAAAATTTCACATGAAACCCCCATAAATCCTCTATATAATCCTCTATAAAAGTTGATAGAATGCATGACTTATATGGGTGGAAACTGTAAAAAAATAAAAAAAGGTGAAATATTTTATTTTTATTTCTCGTAAACAATGCAAGATATCACAAAACAGCAAGAAGTATTTTTCGTAGAACTTTTCTAAATGTGTAAACTTTTATGCAAACATTTTTTGTAACCTTCATTGTTTCCGACAAAAATTGAAAATTCAATTTTTCTACAACAATCCTTTTCAGTCTGAATGCCTGTTTTACCAACACTGAAACTCATGATATATTCAGATATTATCATATATTTCTAAAAAAAAATATTTTGAAGAAGGGATTTTGAGAAAATCCACTTTTAAGAAATTTAATGAAACAGCCGCCATTTTAGAATTTTTCAAATCAAAAATTTTTTTTTATAAACTCAAAGAGAGAAAATTCATAAGCCTATAAAGGAAAGAAAATCCCGATTTTGTGGTCAAACTGTAAAAAAAAGTCTCCTTTTATTTTCACTCTAGAATGATCAAATAAAAATCATTAAGGATGGGGAAGTAAGGGGAAATGATGGAAAGGGATGTGAGCGGAAGCGATTGATGGGACGTTGGGGTGGTGAAGGGACATGATGGGAGGAGGACTAGCAGAAATTTTTGGAGGGGAAGTGAGGGAAGAGAAAGGAGGACGAAATATGTGAGGGGTAGTGGGGGAGTGAGGGGAAATAAGGATAGGGGAAGTAGGGAAAGTGGGAAAAAATTAGGGGAGAGGAAGTATATGAAGTGATGAGAGAGAAACTAGGGGAAGTGAGGGAAGTGGAAAAGAGGGGGTAGGGAAAGTAAAGAAAAAGTTGAGTTGGGTAAGTTGCGGAATGTGAGTATTGGCCTGGGAAGTGAGGAGAGGGGGGAGTAGATGAGGAAGAAGTTGGGAAGGGAGGGGGAAATCGAAGGTTAAAGTAAGAGGAGGGAAAGTAGGGGATTTTAGGGGGAGTAGGGGTGGGAAAGTATGGGAGGGCGATGTTTGAGCCACTTAATTAACGTCTGAATAGGCTACGAAATCCTTTTGTGTAGGCGCAGGGTGCCTAATTTAACTAATTTTTTATTTAATATATTCAGAAGTCTTAGTCGTTCCCGTATAAGAAAATAACTTTGGATTCTGATAATGGAATAAATTTATTCAATAAATTCACTAATTTTTAAATCAAACTTATAAATGAAAGAAAATGCCTGACACTGGCGTAAAATGATGTACAAGATGTGATGAAAAGAGAGGTTAATGCGAGTAGATTTATCGATTTTCATACTTTCAATGGAAGGAAGAATCGCTACAAACTCTTGAATTATCTTCGGGTATTGTGTGTATTTCAAAACGGCGGATAATCGTGAAAAGACTCGTGAAAGGGTTCGCGATCGGGGAAAGCAGGAGAGGTTTTAATGGTTCGAAATTCAAGCCATTCCCGGATATAGGTGAAATTTTATACGCTCCAGCGGTTCCGTAATTCGCGCCATTCTCTTCCTCCTTCCTCCTTTCTCCTTCCCTTTTCTCTCTTCCTCTAGCATTCTACTTCTCTCACTCTCTATCTCTCTCACTCTCTCATTGAACCACCCTTGCTACGATTTCCAGCCTCATCCGAACCCCTGGTACTCTGCGCAGCCTAATTTGTCGCTTCTAATCCGACTGTAAACGGTCCCGAACCAATGGCATGGAAATTTTTATGTACCAAAAAAGGGAAGAGTTGCGATCATTTCACTCTCCGTATCTAGTGAAGCGGAATAATAAATTCTGATCTTGAACTCCTCCCTTAAAGAAACTTACACCATCGTCTCCCTTGCACGTTTTCCCATTCCTTTTTTTTTATCCATCCACTTCGAGATGTGTTTGCCAGATCTACCCTTTGGCGAGAATGCTATGCGCTAGACAGATTATCTCACGCGGAATAAAGAAAACTGAATTAAAAAACTGTTATATTGAGTCGGTGAATTCAGGAGAGATGATTGGCCAAATAAAGGGATATAAAACTCTTTCCAAAAGATGTATTATATGAAATTATCATATTTCAATCATTTCAATCTAACCCGTGCAGAAATTGCCATACTTAGCCCCATTTGAAAAGAGGCGCTCACAAGGCTCTGAACAGTACTTCTATTTTGAATAATAGACGTTAAATCATAATCAGGCAATAATGGGGCCTTGAAGTGGGAGCATATTTAATTATTTACAAACATAATCTCATCGAGTCCACTGAAAAATGATTGGATGAAATCTAGACACCAATTATATTAATAATTCTGTTTGTGGGGTTTTGAAGAGGCGTTGTACACACGGAGAAAAATGGACGTTTAAACGTAACATCTAGATCTTCAGGGTTAACATATTTTATGTTTAACTATAGGACAGCAATCTAGATGTTCAAAGTTAGGATCTGTAGATATTAAAAAGTGAGATGTTACTCTGAAACATCCAAAATGTTCAACCTGAAATATCCGAAATATTACATGTATGGTTATGTCAACTAACGGCTGTAAATATTTGAGGAATTTACATATTTCTGAGCATTTAAGGAATTAATTGATAACTTATTTGTGAATTTAAAACTAAACTTGAATTTTCGTACATGAAAGAAAAACAGATACAGGGTATGAAATGCCGATCAGATAATACATTCAGTCTAGCTGAGGTTATGTTTAATATTTTTAATTCAAAATAAAAAATAAAAACGGGGTAAGTAAGCTGAGAACCAATAATATGTAATCTGCATTTAAAATTCTATCTATTTGAGGTTACTTAAAATCATATTTTATTATAAATTCACAAACATTTTGTCAAATCACGTGTCAAATGTTCAAAGGTGTTCGAGTCAATATAACCTCAAACTTAAGAACATTGTTCCGTCGTGTAGGCAGACAAAAGTCGTTATACAATTTTAATTAAGGATAGCTAATTTTGATTCTTTGAAAATGTTTCAAAAATTATAATATTCCATAATTGTAATATCGAAATTATATAGCCGTCAAATATAGTCGTGAAATTCGAATGCGCAATGCGCATGCGTTCAGATGATTTTAACATCTGAATATGTTACAGTTTAACATAAAAATATTTTTACGCCTAACATCTCAAAAAGATAGTAGATGTTTGGCATGAATATCTGCATGTTAGACGGAACAATCTTACCCTTTGCACATCTACATTTAAACATCTATTTTTCTCCGTGCAAATGTGAAAACATAAGGGAACGCCTAAACGATGTAAGAATAATTACGCATTTCGGCTACATTTTTGTTATTTTACTAGCTTAAGTTGTTTGTTTTATTAAAATAATAAAAATAATGAGTATATTTTTTATTGAAAAGTAAGAAAAGTATTTGTAAACTGGGCAGAACCTTACTTGGCCCACATCAATATTTATGCACGAATCAGGTGAACCTACACCTTTTGGAATTTTATTTGAATTCATACTCCTCCCAGTAATTGGTCTTTACCGAACTTAATATGCTTACGTAATAAGATGCGATTTTTAGATATTTTCGAGAAAAATCGCTTAAAAAAATGTATGCCCATTGAATGAACCGCGACGTGAACGTCTTTTGTCTTTCGTGATATTGTTATTTTTAATAACAATATAATGAGAAAATATTAAATTGAAGACTCTATAACGCAAAAAAATATTTTTTCCACCAAGTCATACTGTAGGTAACTGAATGTTATGTTCCACCAAGAAAGTGTGTCACAAATTCTTCATTTTGCTTCCTCATAGAGCAAGCTTTGTAATGGTAACATTTTCCAAAATTTTAAAATTCATTTAATTAAACCTTCCTCAATTTAAAAATGTCTAATACAATGTTCTAAGCAATTGTCCGGCTGTGTATGTGGATAAGTGTGTGTGCATGTCACACTTTTTTGTGAACACGATAACTTGAAAACGGTTGCAGATAAATTGATGAAATTTGGAGGGCTTATTTTTACCACTAATATCTTGCAACTGACCAAAGGATTTCGAAAAATATTTATTGCATTTTTTTAGCACTCAATAATATTTTAAAAATCGGCTTTGTTATAGTAAAACTTTTTTCATTAGCATAAGTCAAAGTTGATGCAAGAACATAGAAGATTCCTTGGTTCGAGGCGAATCGATTGACCTAAATATTAATACATTATATTAAAGAGTAGGAAAGTTATGGTAATTTATATATTTTGAAAAATATATTTTGAACAATCGCAATTGTTCGGATGTGTGTGTGTGTGCGCTATGTATGTGCTTGCGGATTTGTGTGTGGATGTCACACTTTTCTGTGAACACGATAAATTGAAAACGGTTGCAGATAAATTGATGAAATTTGGAGGGCTTATTTTTCCCACTAATATCCGGAAACTGACCGAAGGATTTCTAAAAATATTCGTTGCATTTTTTTTCAAGCACTTAATAATATTTTCAAAATCGGTTTTTTATAGTAAAACTTTTTTCAGTAATATAGTTCAAAGTTGATGCAAGAACAGAAAAGATGTGTTGATTCGAGATGAATTGATTGACCTATAATATCCATAAATTTGAGTGAAGTGTAAGGAAGCTATGATAATGCATATATATATATACCATTAAACCATTTCCCTTTCAGGGTAGGCGTGACACTACCCGATTCGGGTAGTGTTTCTAGGTTTTTCTTGTAGTTATAAATAACTACAAGTGTGGGCTCACCACACCCACGATGTGCCAACAGCACTCATGTCAGTATTTTTGAATGGTCACCCATCCAAGTACTAACCACGTCCAACTGGGTTTTTCAGCGTGGTATGGCCGTTGGCCATACTAACCGATGGCCGTTGGCCGATTTTGCATTTTTTGGGGTATTTTCCGGGCACAATGCAAGGGGATTGGAGCGGTTAAAATCGAAATTTATAGGGTGGAAATAATTCCTTAAACACTCGTTAAGTGATGACCCAACTTTAATTTACAAAAAGTTAAAAACAAAACGTTGGCCATACTGGCATACTATTTGAAAATACGGTTTTTCATCGTAAAACTTTTTTCTTCAACATGATTCAAAGTTAATGCAGGAATACAAAAGATTCCTTGGTCCGAAACGAATCGATTGACCTATAATATTATTACATTTTATTAAAAAGTAGGGAAGTTATGGTAATTTATATATTTTGAAAATCGGTTTTTTATAGTAAAACTTTTTTTATTAACATAATTCAAAGTTTATGCAAGAACAAAAAAGATGTGTCGATTCGAGTCGAATCGATTGACCTATAATATTGATACATTTTATTGAAGAGTAAGGAAGCTATGGTAATGCATATTATTTGAAAATAGGGGTTTTTATGGTAAAACTTTTTTCTTCAATATAATTCAAAGTTGATGCAAGAATATAAAATATTCCTTGGTTCGAGACGAATCGATTGACCTACAATATTAATAGATTTTATTAAAGAGTAGGGAAGTTACGGTAATTTATATAATTATGAAATTGTTTTTTATATTAAGAATTTTCTCATTCTCATAATTTAAAGTTGATGCGAGAATAGAAAAGTTGTGTTGATTCAAGACTTATCGATTGACCCATAGTATTTATACATTTTATTGAAGAGTAAGGAAGCTATGGTAATGCATAATATTTGAAAACACGATTTTTTATAGTAAAAATTTTTTCACCAACATAAATCAAAATTGATTCCCTTCCAGCCCTTTTCCAGCTCGAAAAATTATCATTCCGAATACAAAATTTGATTTGTCTGAGTTGTCTTTGTATTTAAAAAATTTTTTGTATTATTTTGTAATTTTGTATTTTTTGAAAATTTCTATTTTTAAATTGAAGAAAAATGAAGACTTTGGTTTGTCTATTATTGAAAAAAATAACTAATGCTGCCTCCATGAGGAAGCAAATACAATTGCTATCGGGAAGCAAAGTGCTCGTGAAATGAGCACCATATAATTATAAATACAAACAATACAAACAAAGTGGAAACACTCGAGATCGAATTCACAGCTAGTTTATAGTTATTAATAAATTATTAAATAAATAGTAAGCTACATCTATTTTTTATTAAACAAGCTGTTTTTTCATTTCATTTTTTTAAATGCATCTTTATAGTGATACTTATTAATAATAGTAACTTATAATAGTGATTATAATTAACAATCAATAATAACATATTGGGGGCGCGGAAACAGAAATAGGCAATAGTTTATAATTTTAAATTATATATGGACAATTATGTTAGAATTCAACATTTTATCTCAACTTTTGCCTAATTCTGTTTCAGCACCCAGAGTATGTTATTATTTGTTGTTAATAATAAGCACTAGTTTAAGTTACCATTAATAATAAGTCGCACTATGAAGATGCATTTAAAAAATAACAAATAAAATACCTCTTATTCAAGCAAAAAAGCTGTAGGTTATCACTTATTTAATAATTTATTAATAAAAATAACAATTAATAGTTTCGGACATATTTTCTTAGTGTACCATTACCATGCAGTTACTTGCAACATGAATCAGAAGAAAAATATTTTTTTTACGTTAAAAATTCTAATTTTATCGTTTGTTTATAATATTGTTAATACAAATGAACATTTCCAGCTGGTGGCTCACTTTTTTGGTGAAACGTTATACCACTGAGCCACCTACAACATGATTTAGTGTAAAAAAGAATTTTTTCTGTTGAAAAATGCTAAATTCAATATTTTTAATTAATATTGTTAATAAAAATAAAAATTGCTAGTTGTTAACATACTTCATTAGTCCGTTGTCACAGGGTCCGTGAAAAATAGACCATTTTTTTTAAATTTTGTTTGGGGAAAGTTGATGGAAGTGAAAGAAGTTGACGAAGTAACCTTAGACGGAAAAAAGTAAGAACAATTTTTTTGGTCGAAATATAATATTTTAAAAAAATGACGAAATATTTTAATTTGTCCCTGCAGTTCCAAAAAATGTATTTTTAGTTTTTTATGATCTTTTTATTAAACTAAAGAAACACGCACATATTTTGAGGTTTTAAAACAACCATTTTTTTCAACAATTTTTTTCTTTTTTTTTTTACGGATCCTATGTAAACGGATTCGTTTGAAACTTTAACATATGTACGTGTTTCCTAAGTTTATTAAAAAGAGCATCAAAAATTAAAAAAAAAATAAACAAAAAACATGTTTTGGCCACTTTAGGTTATTTACTTCCATAAACTTCACGCAAAAAATAATTGAGGAAAAAATTTCCATACAGAAAGAATTTAAAAAATCCAAAACTTGAAAGTTTTCTATCGACTTGCCCAATGGTGAGAAATTTTTCCAACATTTTTTTTTTAATTCCTTCATAATACCACAAAAAAACTTTTTAGTTCTTTTACTAATGAATCTAATCATTTTGAGTTTTTTCGCTCCACCTTATTTTTTTCAAATCGGTCAACATTATCCCGTGCCCCCAGGCTTTTAAAATTAATATGGGGTTTCAAATAGGAGAAGCTGGATTTTCAAAAAAAGGGGAGAAAAAAGTACTTGTTATTAATTTTTTGTTAACTAAAGTTTGGTCACCGCTTAAGAAATGTCGAAGGAATAACTTGCACCCAATAACTTTTAATTTTGACCCCCCTCCATACCAAAAATGGTATTTTGTTTAAATTCAAGGTAAATGATTTATATTCGATAAGTCAAATGTTTCCAAGTATTTTTCAATTAACTTTCAAAGGTTCAAACAATTATTATTTGCTCCAACAATTTTTTTTGTCTGTATATCGTGCAAAATTATCATTTTTTCTGATAAATGATACAATTGATAAATATTAAGAATAATATTTTCCGATTAACACAATTTGCAATTATTTAAACAATTTTTATTTGTTTGAACAATTTTTACTCTGTTAATCGTACACAGTTTTTTTCTGGCGATAATGACACAACGTATTTCAAAAGTAATATTTTTTTACTTAGTGCATTCAGCAATTGCTTAAACAATTTTGATTTGTTTAAACAATTTTTCAACATTCGCGAAAACTTATAATGTTCTGAAATCAATGCGACAAGTGATGAATGTTAAAAGTGTTATTCTTTGTAAAAAATGTTTCCAATTGCTTAAACAATTAATATCACTTGGTACTTTTCATATGAAAGGTGGGGAAAATTCTAGTTCAAAAATATTATTATTGTTTAAAAAATTAGGGTATAAGTTCTGAAATGAGAAAATACTAAATATGTTGTAAGCGCCACAGTATAAGAGTAAGTATACCATTAAGCCATTTCCCTTTCAGGGTAGGCGTGACACTACCCGTTTCGGGTAGTGTTTCTAGGTGGATGGTTTCTTGTAGTTATAAATAACTACAAGTGTGGGCTCACCACACCCACGATGGGCCAACAGCACGCAGTATTCTCGAATGGTCACCCATCCAAGTACTAACCGCGCCCAACGCTGCTTAACTTCAGTGATCTGACGAGAACTGGGTTTTTCAGCGTGGTATGGCCGTTAAGAGATTAATAAAAATAAGAATTGTTTCCACCTTGCTTATGAAAAGGCGCAACTGAATGATTATTAATTGTACAAATAATTGCAAAACTGTCCTTCACAATAAACAACACACTTAACATTCATTAACGGCATCATTTACTCCATAAAATAGTAACTTTTTAAGATTCACAGCGTGAAACATTGTTTAAATAAATCAAAATTGTTTAAATAATTGTACACTGTCCTTGATGTAAAATATCACTCTTCGAATTCATTAACTGCGTTATTAGTTCCTGTAGTAGTAACTTTTCAAGATTTACAGGGGGAAAAAAATTGTATAAGCAAGAGAAAATTGTTTAAATAATTGCCAAATATCGTTAAAAAATATATATTACACTTAAAATTTGTCAATTGTGTCATTAATTTCAGAAAATAATAATTGTTTAAGAATTACAGGGGAAAAATTGTTTAAAACAATGAAAATTGTTTAAATAATCACCAAATATAACCGATTTTGCATTTTTTGGGGTATTTTCCGGGCACAATGCAAGGGGATTGGAGCGGTTAAAATCGAAATTTACAGGGTGGAAATAATTCCTTTAACACTCGTTAAGTGATGACCCAACTTTAATTTACAAAAAGTTAAAAACAAGTACTACTTTTTTCCATTTTTTCGAAAACCGAGCTTTTCCCATATAAAACCCCACGATAATTTCAAAAGCCCGGGGAATGGATTAATGTGACCGATTTGAAGAAAAAAATAGGGAATTTATTTTTACGGAAAATGAACAAAACCACCCTAATGTTCCCCTTCTATAAGAAAATAAGATTAACAAATTAGGGATTTTCTATAGTTTTCAAATACATGACTTTCGGAAAAATCTTTACCTGGGTCGGGTTTACATCGCCCATAATCGTGATTTAATTTTTTATTTCAAAAGCCCTCTCGATTTTATAATACGGCGTGCTTCCGCTTTCACAAGCAACCGGCGTTAATGCAATTTGTCATCGTGACGTATTTTCTATGGGCACCCTAATTGCCTTACTGCCGTGGTGTACTAGTGAGCGATTACCGGGTGGAGCAGTTGATAAACTTTAATAGATCAGAAAATCTCGGGATGAGTTTGCTATTCAGCAAAATCGATGAATTTAGAAACACGATGTAATTATCAAACTAGTATCACAGCGGTTAAATTAGGATTCATATAAAATTTTATATTTCGTTAAAAGTGTCCTAAAAAAATTATTCTACGTTTATTTTCAGCACTAAAAGTAAAAATATATTATAGAAAGCTCATAAATTTGTATTATTATCATTAAAATATTATTTGAAATAGAAGATTTTGATTTAAATTTTTAAGTGGGTAGAATCTTCTCTCATAACATAAAAACATAAAACTGCGAATTTTTTATTAGAAAGTTCAAAAACATATTTTTATAGAAATTATTTTAAAGGGCAGGAATCCTAAGAACTTTCATAAAGTCCCTTGAGGAAAAATAATTTAAATTCTTTTCTTCAGAGGGGATGGTATTCTTCATTACAAAATTATTTTTATAAAATAAAACTAATTTCAGTGACAATATATTTGAAAATTAATTTAGGCGAATTTTTTCATAATTTAGCGTTGAAATTGAAAAAAAACAATATGTTTATCGAATGGGGAAAAATATCGAAAAAATAATTACAGAAATAGAAATTTCCCGAAAGAAAATGTTTATTCCCGAAATTTTTATTTCCAAAAATGTTAAAACTCAAATTTTCTAAATCTCGAAATTATTACATTCCCGAATTTTCCAATTTTAGGAAAAAAGATGATAATTTTGCCGAATTTTCAATATCGCGAATGTGGAAAAATACCGAAATAGCAATTACTGAAAAAATAAAAATTGCCGAAATTTAGAATTCTTCAAAGAAAATAAAACTACCGAAAATGTTTAATCCCAAAATTTGAAGACTCGGATTTTCCAGTTTCCGAAAATAGTGAATTGCCAAATTTTGCAATTTCCGGGAATAGTAAATTCCAGAATTTTCAAATTCCCGAGAATAGTAAATTCCCAAATTTTCGAATTCTCGAAAATCATAAATTTCCGGTTATTACATTCAAGTGTAATATGAATTTATTTTTCGGAAATTTGAAAATTCGGCAATTTACTGTTTCCGGGAACTTAAAAATTTGGGATGTAAAACTTCGGAAATGAACAATTTCCGTAGTTTTTTTCTTAGGCAATTTCAAATTTGGGTTGAAAACCATTTTTTACATAAGATATTTTCTTGCAAATTCAACCATTTAAAAAAAAAGTCATCCCTTTTTGTTGAAAATTCAACTGATCTTTTTTTGCAAAAAAAAGCTGTTTTTTAGAACATTCAAATGTCTACCTCAAAAATTCATCAATTTGATAGAAGATTGAACTATTTGGTCGAAAGTTCAGCCACTTTGTTGAAAATTCATTTATTTGGTTGAAAATTCCACTATTTTGGTGAAAATTTTCGTTCCGTTTTCGGTTGAAAATTTATCATGTTTAGTAGAAAAATAAGGTTGTTTGTTAAAAATTCTTATTTTTTGGTAGAAAAATAATCCTTCGGATTGAAAACATAACTATTTTGATGAAAATATATGTATTTTGTTCGATTTTTTTTTTGTAGAAAATTAATCCTTTTGGTAGAAAATATAACTATTCTGTTGAAAATTGACATATTTTGTTGAAAGTTGGTCTTTTTGGTAAGAATTTATTTCTTGTCTTTGAAAATGTAACTATCACGTTGAAAATTCGTTTTTTTTGTGGAAAAACAATTTTTCTTGTTGTTAAAAATACAACTTTTGGATTGAAAATGAATCTGTTTTGGTTGAGGATTGAACTATTTTGTTAAAAATCGTTCTTTTTAGTTTAATTTAACTGTCCTTTATTTATAATAAAAAAGTCTGTCTATATGTATGTCTGTCTGTGAGCACGATAACTTTTGAAAAAATTAATCCATTATGTTGGCATTTGGTATACTTTTTAAGTATCAGAAGCTGAAGGTCAAGTTCGTTAGCCAGTTATTTTTAATGAAAATTCAAAAAGTTAGAGCATTTTGAATATTTTTGAGACCATTTTTTTCAAGATTTAAAAATTCCATGTGCGGCTATTCATATTACTCGGAAAGTCTAACAATTTATTCTTACGACTTTTTTCGATAAAAAAAATTATCAGAGTTATAGCATTTTCAAAATTCAAAAAATCAAAAGAAAATGAAAATTTTAGGCCGAGCAACGCACGATATAAAAAAAGTCAGGAGAAGGAAAACGTTCATTTTCAGAAAAAAACGACATAAAAAATAAAAAAATTAAATTTCTGGACAAACGACAAAATCTACGAAAAAAATAAATAGACAAAATTTGTTCGCCAAAAAAGAAGCTACAAATTTGTTTTCAATCGTTTTTTCATAGGATAGGTAGTTTTTATTTTAATCGTAAAAATTACTTTAGAAATAAAAAAAATTAAATTTGTGGAAAAACGACGCATGGTACAATAAAATTTGTAATAAGAACATTGTTTGCCTAAATTAGATATAAAAATTTGCCCTCCATATTTTCTTGATAGGACGCGCGCTTTTTTAAATTATGAAAACAACACAATGAAAATACGTCTGTTTCAATATGAATGCCCATTATGAATTGTAATATTATACATTCATCAAAATGTCATACATTTTTCAGGGTATCTGCGAATAAAGATTACGGCCAAATTATGAACAGATATTAAAGTAGTAATAAAAATTAAATTCTTACTTTATTTTGTATTATTTGAACTGTTTTGGTCAAATTTGAATCGAGTGCGAAGCACGCGATACGTGATGAGAATGTGTTTGTTAAAGCCGAAGGAGCTTTAACAAAAGAGAATTCACAATCACCAAATTACAGTTGTCGATGCTTTGACCTTTAATTTTAAAAGGTCTATGTTCAAATGCGGGGAAAGTACAAAGACCGGGCAGATTTTTTAATTAAAAAATAGCAAGTTAGTGGTAAAAAGGCTGATTATAAAACACGTTTTATATCTTGCTACCTATAAAAAATACGACACAAATTTTTCTTCAAAACCCAGTCACTTTTTTCCATTATTCAGTTTGTCTTGGCATTTACGTCGTACTGGTTACCCTTATATCCCCCGAGACATTTTTAATTATAAAATGAAAAAAAAGAATATTGTAGATGGCTAGGAGCTTAAAGGTTGAAAATGGTACAAGTCTACTGCCATGAATGAGAGAATAACTATAAAAGGAATAAATTTCCTTGACTACAAGAATATATTTTTTCATTCCAGCAATTGTCAGTCAAGGGCTGAATTTATATTGTAAGCCTCTTTCACTTTAGAAGCAGTATTTTCCGACAGGAGTTTAAAAGAGTTTTTTCGCATTGGACTTGTTTGTCAAAATAGCCCTGGTAAGCGGATTATGAGAATCGTTTCTAACAGGACTTTCATCGTTCGCCAAAGTCCATTAGGAACCGGTGAAATTCAGACGGGTGCTGTAACAATGCTTTGGATACCAGTGAGCTGGCATCTTCTCCTTTGGGGTCCAATTTTCCAGTCGTTGAGTATATTTGTGTGTAGTTGTATCCGTATATAATAGATATATACATATATACTATATACATGGATTTCACGGTTTCTCGTCTCACAGCGAATTCGATTCGTAGTTCTATCCGAAACTGGGATTTCGCTCAGTCCAACGGAGGTCTGGGAATCTTCCAGTTTCTCGCCATTAATCTTAAGGGAAGCAAATTGTTCAAGTCTGAGAATTGAGCCCAACCCTGATGTGGTCCTTATGCGAGCGTCAAATTTCCTGAAATTACGCTAATAATGCCAGTTGTACGCTGTGGCAATCCCAGTCCTCTAATGAATGCAATGCTTGATGTAATAATGACAAAGACATGGAACAAGCAAGAAAATGGACTAGATTAAGCAACATCTTGAACCAAACGGAACAGAAATTCAGCCAAGCTTGCCTGTTTCTCAGAGTATGTTGTATGTAATTCGGAAGATAGCTGCAACTTACCTCATCATTATGAAAATTAATTGAAAATCTATGTTAAACGATTACTTTGAGAAATAATTTTTTGGCGAACAAAAAAAAAGCTGCTTCAGCACGGATTTGAACCAGGAACACCACTATATGTGAGTGGAACGTTAACCAATTATGCCACCGGAGCCTCGGCAAATCTGTTATTATTCTTCAAAGCTACTTTTACAGAGGAATACTATACTTTCTGAGTTTAATCTAAATAATTTTTGAAAGATGTTCTTACCAGTTTAAAGCATGTCAATGTCCGAGTTTTTAAAGTTTTAATTAATTAAGGAGGAAAATTCAATGAATAAAACCCAAGATTTTATAATGCCCTTGAAAGATGTTGAATTTGTATTAATTACGCGTCATTTTGCAAAATATAAGAATTTTTTATCAACTTATTGAATATTTTTATGTTTTTTTATGTCAATTTGATGTTTTCTTTTCTAATTTTAACAAAAATGGGCAATCAATCGTTAAACGTTGAATTTTAATCATTTAAACATTTAAAAAGCCGTCAACCCTATTTTTCAACATAAACCGCTGCACATCTTTCAAAATATTGTTTTTAGTCATTAAACAAATTATTCATTCAGGATGAAAATATATTTGCAATGAAGTTAGTTTTGTTTATTAGCGATTCTTTTCGCTGAGTTACTGAATTTTCTTCTCTGAATTACAGAAAAAACCTCGTTTTTTTATTATTTGCAAAAACATTTGCTTTCCAGCTCTTGCTATTGAGATAAAAATCTTTCCTTTATTAAATAAATACTTGAGAGATACAAAACACGAGAATAATTTGTTTGTATCAAAGAAATTTCCCTTGCATGATAAAATTCCTCCTTTTGCTATTTATGTATATTCGCAAACTTTATGATATGTATGGAAAATATGAATGGATACATATATTATGATTCCTCGCGGAAAGAATATTTTATTATTGCAAATAATATATATCCTACTTTTCTTCCTTTACATGATGAAAAATTTTCCCAATCTCTTACATTCAAGGAAATGTGCAGACTTCTAAAGATAGAAAATTCCAATTTTATTGCGACAAGTATGTAAAATGAAAACAACATTTTTTCCGTATTTTCTTTAAATTATTTTGACAATAATTACGAAAGATGTCCTAATTTCAAAAATACAGAAAATGTTTGAAGAGCACACGTAGTTGTATAAAAATATTGATGATTAGGAATTGGATCAATTTACATACGAGTGTGACCCAATTCTTGATCATACTCATTAAGAGCGGAAATTGAAAAAATATTCTGCCTCAAACGTTAATAGGTCTTATAAATAATTCTATCGCTTCTGTCAAGAGATATTCATTTCTATTCCAATTAGTTCTATTTTTTAATCAAATCCATAAACTGCTTTTGTGTGAAACGGTTCAAGGAAATTTCGAGGTTGCTGGAAAAATTTATTTTCGCAGTCTTCCAAAAATATGCTTTAATTAAAGATTAATAATCTTTTTTATATTCTTTCAAATTTGAAGATAAAAATATAAATAAGAATAAAAAAGGATTCAATTATCAGATATTGTAAGGCAAAGAAGTATATATTTTTCAAAATACTTTGCCTTATTTTGAAATCAAAATTGGTCAGTTTATTTATATTAAAAAAGTCGTTCTTCGACATCATTCTTATCTAATTATGGTTCTCTTCTTTTTTCAGGTAAGTCGAGTATTACTTTAAATTAAGTAACGGATATTGGCGGAAGAAAAATTATGCGAGTAATGTAAGTTATTGATCAAATATAAAAAATATTAAGTTCCGTAGAGAGTATGTGAAACAATACAAATAAATTCAATCAAAAAGTTTATTATATAAATTAGCCTTGAAATCAGCCATCGCGGTTAGAACTCTGTAGGCGGACTTTGCTTTTGGAGGGAAAAAACAATATTTTTGGACAAAAATCGCCTAATCCAGGTACAATTTTTTTTTATTTAAGAACAAAGTTTAAATTTTTGGTTTAAATTTGCAGTGATACCATTTATTTTAAGACTAAAATTCACATGAACAAGTCATGAATCAATGTATGTAATAACTAAATAAAAATAATTTTCAGTAAATAAGGGTAAGAAAAACAATTTTTTATAATATTATAAACAAAACAATGAAGAAAACTCATATTATCGTGATTTTCAATGTTGAGCTATTTGAAATCCATTGCTTTTATATGAAATATGACAGATATCAGTGTGCGATCACAATGAGTTAATAATTTCTACTGTTCAGTAATTATTTAAACAACTATTGTAAAAAATGCAATTTTCGAACATTTTTCATAAATAGGGTTAATTTTTTGCGGAATGAAGTAGATATGTCTTGCCCATGACTACTTGCTGTCATATTTTTCAAACTGACCAAAATTGGTAATTACATAAACCATTTTTACAAACAAGTGTACATTTTGACGAGATAAAATGGTCGAAATATACATTTGCTTACAAAAATTGTTCAAATAATTGCTAAACAGCATCTATTCTTAACTAATTGTAATCTGATATTATTTTTTGTGATATTTTTTTAAAAAGTTATGGATTTCAAATAACTAATTATTGCCAAACACGAAAAAATTATTATTGTACATTAGGTTTTATAACAATATAAAATATTTTTCCTTACTCTAACCCGCTGGAAATTATTTTTAGTTATTTATTATATTGATTCACTAACTATTTCAACGAATTTAAAGGTCTTAAAAGAAATGATATCACTCAAAAATTATGCAAAAGAGTCTAAATTCTGTTTTTAAATAGTTACAATTTAAGCCTAGAAAGCTTACGGCCATTTTTTGAAATCATAGATCAAAATCCGTTAAGAATTATCCTCTTAGGCGATTTTTGTCCAAAAAGGTTCTTCTTCTACTGTGTAGCGGGGCGCGGCCGACGCTTGAGGAATCCCACTACTTTCTCTCACGCGTTCTGTCTTTCTTTTAAGTCCGCGCTCGGAATACATCACGCTATTCCAAATACCGATCAGATTGGCTTTCCGAGTCATTGGAGTCATTGGAGTTGAGTGAAGTGCTATTTCCAAATGCGAAACCACAATAGTGCAACAGGTGTTGAGTGAAGTGCAAGTTTTCTCGCTGTCCAGCGAGTGGAGCAAACATCAGGCGCGCATCATAAGACATCCAACGATGGCGACAAAAAATAAATTTAATGTTCGTGACAGAATGGAAAAATCCATTATCAAACTCACGAACAGGTTTGAACCCCTCACAACTGACACCATGATGGAAGATGATGATTTGACTGAGGATAAGGGAGAAGATGCTTCCGCAACTGAGGAGGAGAAGAACATACAGGGCACCCCAAACAAGGAAACCACTGAGAGTAAACAACAAAAGATACGTCCAATAATCCTGGACCGATACGTCGATGACTTCCCAAGATTACTGAACCTCATCCATGATGTGACAGATGGGGAACCTGAAATCAAGAAAAATAAAGAATCTACTAGACTGACAATTTACACAGTTCTACAAGAAGACTACGAAAAAATCCAGGAACTCTTTCGAGAAAATGAGATACAATATTTTACCTACACGAGAAAATAGACACGATCCAAGAAACTCGTCATCCATGGATTGGGCCATTTTATAGGAGAAGACATAAAGAATGATCTGGGAAGGCAAGGGCTGCACGTGACTGAGGTCTTTCAACTGAAAACAAAATCTGGAACTCCTGAATCCTCACAAAATGACGCATCTGTATGTATACAGGTGCGTCATTTCACCATGTATACATGGTGAAATTTCATGATGACGCAAAGATTGAAGAAGCTTTCCAAATAAAAGTAATATGCTACATGCGAATCCGTTGGGAGAAATATCGAAAGCCCAGAAGAATCACACAGTGTCGAAGATGCCAAAAATTCGGACATGGAACGACTAACTGTTTTGAAAACCCAAGATTTGTAAAGTGTATAGGGTATCATCCAACAGTGAACTGCACAAAACCAAGTAACAAAAAGCACAGTGTGTGAATTGTAACGGAGAACATCCAGCAAATTTCTCTGGATGCGAAACATACGAGAACCATCTAGAAAAGGTCCAGCAATTGAGAGAGAAGAGGAACCCTCCACCACCAAGAAAGAGAAATACACCATACGTGAGGGAACAGCAGAACTTTCCACCTCTACCACAAAACAGAGCGATGATAAATAAAGAGGGCACAGCACCGGACATCCAGGATCTACTATCAGTATTCCAAGACATCATCAAGCTATGCGACATAGGTAAACTTTTTAAATTAGCCGTTAAACTTGAAGAGAGACTTTTATTATGCCAGAATAACTTCCAAAGACTACAAGCAATCAATGAGATGGCTGTTGAACTTGATGGGTAGTCATTATAAATCGAATAATTTAAAATTAGCACACTGGAATGCCAGTGGCATGGAAAATAAAAAACGAGAAATACCCTTGTTCCTAGAAAGCTTTAATGTCGATATCTTGATGGTCTGGGAAACGTGGTACAAACAAAATAATAGAATATGCGGATATAAATGCTATCAAAAAAATAGATTGAGTAGAAGAGCAGCGGGGGGAGTTGCTGTTTATGTTAAAAAGCATATACCTTGCACAGAAGTTGAACTAGATGTGAAATCCTTTGAAACGCATGCCATAAAACTTATGAATAACATTTTGACAGTAGCTATATATGCGCATCCAAAAAGTAACATCTCTGTTACAGAACTAAAACATACTGAATATGAGTAGTAAAGTAGTGTTAGCTGGGGACCTTAATTCCAAGCACACCAGCTGGAACTGCTATAACAATAATAAAAATGGTAATACTATTTATAATTTAGTAATTCAAATCCATATGCTTTGCTATATCCAGATAAATTCACTCTTTATCCGTATAATACAAAAGCTAAACCTAGTATTGTTGATCTAGCTATTGCGAAAAATATAACTAATATACAATCAATAGATGCATTAGATAAGTTGTACTCTGAGCACAAACCGGTTATAATATCTCTTTCTGACAGCCAAGTAAATATAGAAACTCCAAACTCGCCTAGCTTCTTAAACTATAAGAAAGCTGATTGGAAACTTTTCAAAGGATCTGTCAATAAAAACTTGACAATGAACTCCTCTCTTTTCAATCTAGAATCAATTGAATGCACTGTCCAAAATCTAACGGGAATAATACGCGAAGCTATCTAGAAAACTATCCCCACCCAAAAAATTCTCACTTTCAAACATGAACTGCCTGAAAAAATAAAAAAACAAATAAAGAGCAGAAATAAACTCAGAAAAATTTTACAAAGAACCCGGAACCTGAACCTCCAAACTATCCTTAATGAAGCAAACAGGAAAATTCAAATCTCAATATGCAAACACGAAAATACAAACTGGGGAAACAAACTTGCCACCCTTAGCATTAAATAAAAGACCCTTTGGAAAATGACAAAACAACAGCTAGCTCGACTTACGGACTATATTAATACCAAATTTAATATTAAGCATAGCACAGTCGCACTCTTCCTTCATATGGAAAAAGCCTTTGACACTGTGTGGCACAAAGGCCTAATAGTAAAGTTACGTAATTACAATATACCCAATTATTTGATAAAATAATAGATAGATATCTCTGTGGTAGGGAACCTGCAGTAGACATTAATGGAAAAATTTCGAGTAAAAAATATGTAGGTGCTAGAGTACCCCAGGGTTCCGTTCTTGGTCGCGTCCTATTCCTATATTACCTAAATGACATATCAAAGTCTGAAATTGTAAAATTAGCGTCATTTGAAGATGACACAGCACTGTATACCTCATCCAGGCGTAAGAGAGTAGCTATCAAAAAACTACAAAATTGTGTTACAAACCTAGAAGTATTCTTCCTCGGATGAAAATAAAAAATTAATACTAGTAAGACTGAGTTAATATTTTCTTCACACAATGATGGTGATATTAATTTCCCATCATTAGAATTATATAATGAAATTATTGAAGCAACCAAATATGTAAAATACTTAGGAGTAATTCTTGACTCGAAACTGACATTTACTAGACATGCTAAGAAAGCCTGCAACAAGGCATTTGGTGTTGTAGGCTCTCTCTCTATGCTCTCTTATGCCGGAAAAGTAGAATGAATATGCAAAACAAACTCATTGTCTACAAAATGATAATCAGACCAATCATGTTATATGCGGCACCAATTTGGGACAGTACTCATAAGACAAACATGTTTAAACTGCAAAGAGTACAAAATAAATGTCTTCGGATGATACTCAATGATAAAAGAAGAATGAGAACTACGGATCTTCACAGTAAACTCAATATCTTCACAATAAAGGAGGAAATACATAAACTATCCAAAGAGTTGTATAAAAACAAACTCTCTTTGCTCACAATCCTGAAGGATACATGCTCGCTGCGCTATGAGGATGCACCCTTCAAGATTAAATATAAATTTCCGCAGCACTTCCTGCAAAAGCAAATGAAATAATAGCCATATTTTGTTACCACCCACACTAAGCTATCGGCTAAGTAACTCTTGTAAATACTGTAAATCATATAAGTAGTTGTAAGTAATTTATTAACATTAATATTGATTAGGTTTTTCTTAAAATTTTTTTTCCTAGCTACAAAACACAAATTACCACAGTAATCAATGAGAACATAAAAATACAAAATATAATAACTAAATTTTGGTTAAAATCGCAATAGATAGGAAGAAAATTCTTAAAAATGAGGAACAAAGAATTGTATATGATTTTATGAATAATAAAGAGATTTTTGAACTTGAACTTGAACTTGGGAAAATATTTTTATAATTTATAATTTTTTCATTCTAAGCTACTCATACATTTTAAAACACACAACATTCAAAAAGAAATGTTCACCTTCAAAACAGAGTTGATGTCCACGGAAGAAGTCTCTTATCTCCAACGTGTGAGAACAATTGAATTTTTTCTCACGTGGATAATTCTAGACGATGAGGTACGTTGAGGGAGAAAGTCGAAGATGAAGAGAAAACCAGAGCGGAAAACGGAAACGCGAACAGTGTTCTCGTTCTTTTAGTTATTGAGTTCCCAAGAATCTATTTAAAATCTTCGAAGATGGTTTAGCTCTGTTGGGTAAAAGGGGACGAGTTTATTTTTTTCTCACTGTGTGGCGCGGCGTGGCAGACATTCGGGGAATCCCACCGTTTTCTCTCAAGCTTTCTTTCTTCTACGTCCGCGCTCCGAATACTTCACTCTATTCAAAACACCAGCAAACTATCTTTCAAACTCTTACATTTTTCACCTTAAGCTACTCAAACATTTTACAACACAGAACATACTATATCCTAATTCTATAAATATCTACTTTTTTTAACTTCAATTTCACGAAAAATTCTTATACTCAGCAGCAGAGTTGGTGTGCACGGAAACAGTCTCCTATCTTTGAAATGTAAGAGCCTGTGGATTGTTTCCCACATCGGTAATTGTAGAAGGAAGGAAGTGTTGACTGGGTTTGTGAAAGTCAATTTAAGCCAGGATGAACGATGAGGAACGTTGAGGAAGAATGCCAGGGGCGTCGCGAACGTATTGAGTTTTGGGGGGTGAGTATTGTCATAAATGCCGGCTCAATAAGTGGAATATGCCGACTGTGAAGATTTATTGTGTCGAATTACCCGAAAATTCCAAAAATGCCAACTCGGCATGACCATTTGGGGGGGTGTCACACCTCTAACCCCCCGCCCCTCGCTACTGCCCTGCAGAAAGCCGAAGACGAAGAAGGAAACGGAAAGGAAAACGGAAATGCGGACAGGATTCTTATTCTTTTACGTATTGAGTTTTCTAGCATATATTTAAGATCATCGAAAATGGTTCAGCTATATTGGGTAGAAGAGAACAAGTTTCTTCTTTCCCCACTGTGTGGCGTGGCGCAGTAGATGCTCGGGGAACCCCACCTCTTTCTCCCAAGCGTCCTGGCTTTCTTCTACGTCCGCGCTCGAAATACTTCACACTATTCCAAACACCAAAAAAGTAACACATCATACTATATCCTTTATTTTAGAATTATCTGCTTTTCATTTCTTAACTTTAATTTCATCAAAAATTCTTAAATTCATCTTAATCACAGAAAATAAAGTACTATTGCTGATCTATTCCACTGAGTAAGTTCAAAAAGGAACGTTCGTCTTCAAAGCAGAGTTGATGTTCACGAAAGAAGTCTCCTATCGCCGAAATGTGAGAGCCCTTGAATTGTTTCCCACGTTGGTAATTCTAGACGATGAGGAACGTTGAGGAAGAAAGCCGAAGACGAAGAGGAAAAACGGAAAGACGAACAGGGTTCTCGTTCTTTTAGTTATTGAGTTCCCAAGAATCTATTTAACATCGTCGGGGATGGTTTAGCTCTGTTGGGTGAAGGAGGACGAGTTTCGGTTGTGGGAGGGGGAGGAGGTTTGTCAGCTCGCGGCTCGGCACCCTGGCGCACGTCGTATCTATCTTCCCTCGAACCCCATCGGATGCCGGCAAAGTCATGGCACCATCTCGCTTCTATTCGAGGTAACGTGATGGATACACCAGCTCAGGGTGGAGCCACCGACTATACGTCTGATGCATACCAACTATATAACTTCGACCTCGGAGTACACGTTCCTCCTTCTCACGATCACACACTGACGAAAATTCTGATGTGTGTTAACTTCTATTCTATAGTTTAGAGCAACACAGCTCACACGGTTTAACCAGACCTGTCTTCGTCTACTTTCGGTTGACATTCCCTCGACATTGGAAATTTCGACGTTGCACGAATCAAAAATTGGAGGTAGTTGTAGTTTACCTCCGTGACTTGAGTTTATTTTCAAAGAAGCTAGATTTTTACTTCTGCAATTGCAGTTGACATGTGCTTTTTTACAATTCCGAAAATTCGAAGCGAAAGAATTCTAGTTTAGGTGAATCGGTCGCTTTTTAGCAAAGAATCCAATATAAATACATTAGTTCTTAAAGGAGGTGAATCTCCAGAGAATTTTTTCAAAGAAGCTAGATTTTTATTTCTTCAGATGCAGTTGACTTGTGATTTTTTTATAATTTGGAAAATTTGAAGCAAAACGAATTCCAGTCAAGGCGAACTGGTCGTTTTATAGCAAATAAGTCAATATAAACACAGTAGTTCCTAAAGGAGGTAACTCTCTGAAGAATCGTCAAAGGAATCTTCAACTCGCGACTGCGGCCGGCGAGTTTCTTCGGTTCGAAAACTCGGTCGAGAAATTAATCTTGAAAAATTAAATTCTTTGAACTTTAGTAATGGAGAAAGTACAAAATATATTATTGAGATTACCTCATTTTTGTATATGGAGCATTATTTCTGAAGTGACCCCACTGAAGTGACACTGAAGTGACTTATTTCTACAAATAACAAATTCCAAGAGTTACAGCATTTAAAAAATTAAAAAAAAAACAAATGACAATGAAAATTTAAAGCCAAACAATGCACGATATAAAAAGAAGTCAGGAGGAGAAAAACGTTGCTTTCTGAACACCCTACAAGATTGTCATAGCAACTTTTTGAATTTTCTTGAAAAATCGAAAATTCAAATTTTTATCGCACAAAAAAATGATTTAAAAAAATCTGTTTTGCGGTCAAACTATACAAGATACAAAAAAAGATGAGGAAACAAAAATTGTGCATTCGAAAAAGATCTACAAATTTGTTGCTGATTACTTCTTGATAGGACGCGTATTTTTTTGTTTTAATTCGTAAAAAACAGCATTAAAAATAAAAAAAATTAAAATTTTGGACAAACATCCCAAGTTGCAAAAAAAAATATGACACAAAAGTTGTTCAGCCAAAAAAGAGCTACAAATTTGTTATGAATTATTTTTTGATATGATGCATGGTTTTTGTTTCATTCGTAAAAAAACATAAAAAATTAAAAATGAAATTTTTGGAAAAACGACACAAGAGACGAAAAAAATGAAAAGACGAAAGTTGTTCAACGAAAAAATATCATAATATTTGTTATAAATTCTTGTTATAAAAATAAAAGAATTAACTTTATGGAAAAAGAACACAAGCTACAATAATACTTTATTTAACAAAATTTGTCGCCTAAATGATATCTACAAATTTGCTCAGAACCACTTTACGCTAGAATGCGTATTTTTGGTTTAAATCGTAAAAAAAAACATTGAAAATGAACAAATTAAATTTATGGAAAAACGACACGAAATGCAATGAAATGTTCAATAGCAAAATTGTTTTTTTTTGCTTATAGGATGCGCACTTTTTTCAGTTGTAAAAACAAGACAATGAAAATACGTACGTTTCAATACCAATGCACATTATGAATTGTAATAATATAAATTTATTGAAATGATGAATTTTTCAGGGTAGTTGAGAGTAAAATTTAATGCAAAATAAGAAACAAATATTAAAGTAATCATAATAAATTAAATTTGTACTTTATATTGCAATATCTGGATAAGCATTCCCAGACTGAGGTGAGGTACATGAATAAATGTAATATACATTTAGTATGAAAGTGTTGAATATAATGGAGAAAAGTTCACATTGTGGACAAAATTGAGTGCGAAGCACGAGATACGTGATGAGAATGTCGAAAATTCAACTGTTTTGTTAAAAATTCGACCTTTTGAATGGAAAATTCGTCTTTAATGAGAAAAGTCATAATTCTTGGTACAAAATTTAACTGTCCTTGAAAAATTTGTCTTTTTGACATGAAAGTTTAACAATCTGTTTGATAGTTCAACTATTTTGTTTCAAATTTGCCTGTTTAGTAAAAAATTAACTTTTTGAATTGAAAATTCATCTCTTTGGTACAAAATCTTGAAATCTTAAAAATTTAAAGTGCTTCAAGTTGAATGCAGTATGGTATTTACATTAATTTTCTTTAAAATATTTTATTTTCCTGATTCCCCTATTTCTGTTAAAAATCACCCAATTTTCCCTGTTTTGAGAGAATCTTAGGCTACGTTACTTTTTTTTTTTGGGGGGGGGGGGCACCATCCAAAATTGGTAAGGGATCGTCCATATATTACGTAAGATACTTCTATTTTGTTTGAATAAAGACGAGAATAGAATTGCTGTGAAGTTGAAAAGGACAGAACAATATAAGGGTAATCGTCAAATTGAAGGCAAACTTGAAGTCCCAGTAATATAACATTAACTCAGAAACTCATACTGATTTTTTCTTAAATTTAATAAATCTTATTATAATCCTCTACAAACTGGTCAGTTATTTTTTAAATTTCTGTTCCTATTTACTTTAATTTAATATAAGAACACCCCAAACGTCATTACCGTACGGCGTCCCAACCTCACTTTGCACAAGGATAAACTGATTTTCTCCTTTTTTGTAGACAGCAACCTGAAAAACGCGTAACGTATTAAGTTTGTGAACTTTAGATGAACATAAATTTAATTTATGCACATTTTGCAACTCGAATAAATATTATTGTAAAAACCTTAAAGTCTGTCCCTCGATTATTGTCATTTCAGACGTCATTACCGTACGTCTTTTTTCTAGTAAAATATTGTAGTTGCAGTTGAGTAATAAATACAGAAATATTAAGCGTATTGTTTAATACAATATTCTATAAAATTGAGCTTAAAATATTAACTCTTCTTTTGTGAATTCGACATTAAAACTGAAAAGTGCATTTTGACAACAAAACCGTCATTCCCGTACGTGCGTTAAATACCAGTTTAGGAGCGAAAAAAAAAAAATTTTGTTACTTGCTCAGCGGTGTTTTCTTCCATGAGTTGGTGACTTTTTATGATTGAAATGTGTTGTTTTTTATAAATATTAAAAAAGGCTAAACTTTATCATTTTTCTCGCATCATTCCCGTACGGTACAATAGAAGAGCGCGCGACTGCTTATATGCGCGTGCGGGTGGATCAGGTGGGCCGGGTTGTTTACTATTTCCTAACCTCTATTTATAAATATACGATTCTCAAGAAGTGAGCTAAATAAGTCAATTCGAAAGGAAGAGATGTGTTGGAAATTATATTACAGCACACGTAGGTAGATTTGTTATTACAGCTAAAAGGTGCTGCGATTCTAATATAAAAATTTTAGAAAATAAGTAATTTGATGTAGTTTGCCTTGCACCTGTTGAATTTTCATGAGTTCATATTTTCAAATTTTGATAAAAGTGGGAGCATAATTTATTACTCAGTTCCTTAGTTAGTATGTGGCACGATGTGATAGATTTTAATAAATTTTAAAGACTGCATAATGTTCGAAAAAATTATCTACAATAGTTAAATATTTTGTTTTTCCTAAATGGCATGCGTTACAGTATTCGCTTTTGAACTTTTTAAAAGCTCGCGCTCTCCTTCATCAAACTCCTAACCTCAAATCCACATCCCGTATTTCATGTACGAATTTAATTATTATTTCTTATTTTCAAAACTGCCCCTTTTGGATTTTAATTTTTTAGATGTGATAAGATCAATTTCCGTTATTAAATATTTAATTCCTAATAATAATGTGATTGCCACTGTAGGTGCTTAAATTTGCCTGACTTTGACAATTACCCACAAACAAGAGAAAAACGTCTCACGTAATATATGGGCGATCCCTCACTTACTTTCAATCAGCACAAATTTTGTCTCGTAGCCCTAATGAAATTGCAATTTGATACTTTTAGTGACTGGAACCAGAAATAGACAAGGGGCCTTCTCATATTTAAGAGAAAGCTGAAACTCTTCTCTTTTATTTCGGTCACGCTATTAATCTTTTTGTTGAAGGGAATGCACCTTTTCGAAGTGTAGGGTACTTCTTGGGTCTCGAATCACTGCTACTCGAGTTTTATACTCTTCCGGATATGGAGGGTATCCTCGGTCTTCCCGACACGTATCCGATGTCGTGGTCCCGGGTCTGCAGGGCTCTCTGGTCGGAGCATTGTCTCGTATGCTTTGATTCATTGCAGCACGGTCCTTCGACATCGAGAGGGTGACCTGCCCACTCGACCAATGGACGAGTGATTTTCAACCCTCCGACAAACCTCCTCCAACCAACCTTACAACCCTTCAAGGGGCCTTTTTCTTCAAAGCACTCCATGCGATACTTTATTTATACGCATCCTATGAACTCTCCGAGAGCCATAAAAAAGACCCATATTGAATTATTGCACACGAAACAAAAATTGGCATTGAATCAAAAAAATACTGGTACGAATACGATACGGACGGACGACACAATCCCAAAACATGTAAGTAAATGGAATTTTGAAAAATGTGCATCATTTGATCTTCTTGTCACTGAAATCGTGACACTTTTTTAATTATTCCTACTGAAATAAGAAGAAAATGTGGATACACTGTCAAATTGAAAGCAAACAAAAAAGTCAATATCTTTTCAATTTTCAAGACCATTCATAATATTTTAAAAATAATTTCGAAATTTGATGTTCCAATGACTCTCCAGAACTTTTTTTTTATAGATTTTGTATAACATGATTTCTAATCTATAAAGTTGTTATTTTCTTTCTATTTCGGGTGAGGAAAAGACTTTAGTTCTTTTTTGAAAGTTCTATTTTTAAAAAATCATACTGCAAATTTCAGACCTTTCGGAAAACGACCCTTATAACAGTAAATCTATTTCTAATTTATGTTCCCGTTATGTTTCAGGATTACGTAATTTTTTCAAATATTTTCAGCGATGTTTTATTGAATACAGTTTAGTTACTTACTACTTAACTGCAAATCTGTAAAATTAAAAAAATTTCCATTTTAAATCTGAAAAATGGAAATATTTCGTAAAAAGCATTCTAAGTTGCACCTTTTTCTATTATACATATTACATAATCATCAATTGAAAATATTAAAAATTCAAGAATTTTCCATTGTGAATCTTTAAAATTAAACTACATATTTCAAGAAACGTTAAAAATTACACAATTTTAAAATATATGCATATCCCAAATTATTGAATCTTCAATGGTATAAGCCCTAAATATTAAAAAATTAAAAATACCAAATCGTTCGAATTGAATAATTTTTATTTGAAAATCTTAAAAATTGAAATACTACACAAACGTTCAATATTACATACCTTTAGAATATAAATCTTCAAAATTGGATAGACTTCAATTCTATATTTTCAAAATTCAAGTATTTTTTATCGTAACTCTTTAAAATTGTACAACCTTGAGTTGTAAATTTTCAAAATCGAAGAGTAGTTTTTAATTGTAAAAATTTACAAATGGAAATTTTGAAAATTTTGAAATAGAAATTATGCAAGTTTTAAGTTTTACTATGGAGAATTCTGTTATTTTAATTTAGAACTGAACTTGCTCTAACAAAATCATCGAAATGTGATGCAGAAAATCTGTAATTTGGAAAAAATATTCATAATAAAATATATTAAGGAACTTTTTTTATAAACTGCCCTACAGAAATTTCAAAATATATTTTAAAAATGCATTTTGGACGTTGTATAAGAGTTGGGGGGATGGAATGTATGAGCTAAATGATTTTTAAAAATTGCTGGATATGGAAGGTTAATTGTATAATATAATCCCGCCAAGTTTTAGAATGTTTGGAATGGCTTTTTAAATTTTATTTTAAAAGTTTCTATAGGGCACTTTATAAAAAAAGTTTCATAATATATATTCTATTATGAATACTTTTTTCAAATTACTTGACCAACTTTGATTTGAAAAATTCGTGTAGTTGCACTTGGCAAATTTTTTTCATCGCAGATATTTTTGGTGGGGTTTCATGTTTTTTTTTCTAAAAAATATAGGTACGCTCAATTAATTTAATTTTCATGAGGTTACGAATTCATTAATTACAAAATTAAATTAATTGTCTAGATCATTTTTTTCGAAGTTCAATCACATAAATGAGATTAATTTAGTATTTGATTCAATTCAATGGTACCATTATTTAATTTCAATTTGGATTTGATTCTTTAATTTTCAATAAAAATGGAAAGGGTGGCTAGGTTCACCGAACTTATCCGATAATTAATAAATCAAATTCAAATAGATATTAAATTTTCAATTGACAACAAAGTTGAAATTTTTAATTTTAATTTTATAAAAGATCCATTTTTTTCAACTACTTACATTTATGTAAAACATCATGATATCAGTGAAACAACTCCTTAAGAATAATATATTGCAGGCTACAATATTAGAAAAACGTCTTCATTTTTTAATTAACAAATGCGTAAAAACAATGCTTAGATACAATTTTTTTAAATCAAAAGTAATTCCTAATGCTTTAAACAAATTTAATAAACAATTGCATATATTAGCCATTTCGCGCTCAAAAGACTTCGTTCGTTCAATAAAATTGATGAAAAATTTGTCGGAAATGAATAATATATACGATTTTTCAATATTTGATAAAAATTGTTAATTTTTCAAGTAAATTTGATAAACAAATCCAGATTTCTGTCAATTTTCAATCAACAGCTCTCGTTTTCTCAACGAAATCAACTTTAAATGACTAAGGAAAATCTGTCGTTTATAACACTTCACCAACCAAGAATAATTGTTTATTTTATGAACATTTTTATATGCAGATGCACGACTTGACTACTTGTTAAAAAAAGGATTTTTTTACGAAATCAATTAATAGTGACTCAGAAAGGACCTTAATTATTTGAACAATTTGTCAGCCGACAGTATTTGTTATTTATTTAAATAAATTTGATGAACAAATACAGATTTTCGTCAACTTTCAAACGTCATATTTCATTCTTTTAATGGAATTAACTATTAATCATGTCTTGATAAAGACACCTTGCTGTTATATTTTTCATAGTAACAAAATCTGTTGATTATATAAACAATTTTCATGAACAAATGCCTATTTTGACCGTTTTTTCATGAATAGGTTCCATTTTTCAAGCAAAATCAACTAGCAAAGTCTTGCCAAAGACTCCTTGCTATTATTTTTTTCATAGTGACAAAAACTGTTGATTACATAAACAATTCTTATAAATAAGTACACATTTTGACAATTTTTTCATGAATAGGCTTAATATTTTTCGGAATCAACTCGAAATGTTTTGCAAAAGACTCCTTGCTGTCATATTTTTCAAATTTCAAAAAGATTGTTTATTATATGAACAGTTTTTGTAGTTTAATGTAAATTTGGACGATTTTTGCATGAATGGGCCTAACTGTCGTTCAAGAAATTAATAGCTTCTATTAGGAAAAAAAATATAGCAGCAAGAAGTTTTTGGCAAGACATTTCGAGTTGATTTAAAAAAAAGCGTATTCATTAAAAAATCGATAAAATGTACATTTGTTTTTACACATTGGTCATATAATTACAAATTTTTGTCATTACAAAAAGTATGACAGCAAGGAGTCATTGCCAAGCCTATTAAGACGTTAATCAAGTCCTTCAAACCTCCACCTCCCATAATTTATCTCTCCTACTCATCCTACCTTCCCTTACCTCCTCTCTCCAGCCTCACTTCCTCTCCCTTCCACAACTCCTTTCTCCTCTTATTCTCCCTCTCCTCACTTCCCCTCCTATACTCACCCGCACTACCCTACTAGCCCTCCCCTCACTTCCCCTCACTACCCTTTCTCAGGACCAACAATTTCCCCTACTTTGCTTCATTTCCCCTGCATCCTTACCCCTCATTTCCCCTATTTCTCCTACTTACCCTTACTTTCCCTTCCCTCATTTTTCCTAATGCCGCTCCCCAAACTTGCGCTCACTTTCCCTACTTTCCCTCCCCTCATTTTCTCACACTTCTCCTAATTTCCCTACTTCACCATCCATAATTTCCCCTTACTTCCCCTTCTGAGAAAAAAGTATGAAGGACGGACGGGCACCCGACCGAAACTATAAGAGCTTCTGCCCGGCACAGAAAACCATTGTTGCGAAATTTGTTGCGAAATTTGTTTTGCTTCCTCATAGAGGAAGCTTTGCAATGGTAACATTTTCCAAAATTTGTTAATTAATTTAATTGAACCTTCCTCAATTTAAAAATATCTAATACAATGTTCTAAGCAATTGTTCAAATGTGTGTGTGTGTGCGTGGATGTGTGTGCTTGTGGATGTGTGTGGATGTCACACTTTTTTGTGAACACGATAACTTGAAAACGGTTGCAGATAAATTGATGATATTTAGAGGGCTTATTTTTCCCACTCATACCTGTAAACTGACAGAAGGATTTCTAAAAATATTTTTTGCATTTTTTTTCAGCATTTAATAATATTTTCAAAATCGGTTTTTTATAGTCAAACTTTTTTCCTTCACATAATTCAAAGTCGATGCAGAAAAATATAACGGATTCCTTGGTTTGAGACGAATCGATTGACCTATAATATTAATATATTTTATTAAAGAGTAGAGAAGTTATGGTAATTTATATATTTTTAAAAACGATTTTTATAGTAAAAATTCTCTCATTCTCATTATTTAAAGTTGATGCGAGAATAGAAAAGTTTTGTTGATTCAAGACGAATCGA
>CAKNYM010052823.1:724245-741919 GCA_932195095.1 Andricus curvator
CTATGGTAATGCATAATATTTGAAAAAAAGGTTATTCATAGTAAAACATTTTTCTTCAACATAATTCAAAGTTGATGCAACAACATAAAAGATTCCTTAGTTCGAGACGAGTCGATTGACCCACAATATTAATACATTTTGTTAAAGAGTAGGCAAGTTATGGTAATTTATATATTTTCAAAATCGATTTTTATACTAAAAATTTCCTCATTCTCATAATTTGAAGTTGATGCGAGAATAGAAAAGTTATGTTGATTCAAGACGAATCGATTGACCCACAGCATCGATCTATTTTATTGAAGAATAAGGAAGCTATGGTAATGCATAATATTTGAAAATACGATTTTCTATGGTACAACTTTTTTCACTAACATAATTCAAAATTGATGCAAGAACGGAAAAGATTCCTTGATTCGAGGCAAATCGATTGATCTATAATATTAATACACTTCATTGAAGATTAAGGAAGTTGTGCTCATTTATGATATTTGAATCATCTGCTTCTAACAGAAAAAGTTTTTTCATCGACATAATTCAAATTTGACGCATGAATAGAAACGATTTTTTGATCATAAATTTTCCAATAGAATAATTCTGACAATTTCTGTAAAAAAATCATAAAGCTGGGAAAGGCATAGGGTGCGACAGAACTTTTCCCTTCCCTTTTCCAGCTCAAAAAATTATCATTTCGGATACAAAATTTTATTTGTCTGTTTTGTCTTTGTATTTAAAAAATGGTTCGTATTATTTTGTAATTTTTTATTTTTCACAAATGTCTATTTTTAAATTGATCAAAATGAAGATTTTGGTTTGTCTATTGTTGAAAAAAATAACTAATGCTTCCTCTATGAGGAAGCAAATACATTTGCTAACGGGAAGCAAAGTGCTCGCGAAATGAGCACCATATAATTATAAATACAAACTTTTGTTGCTTTTTATTTTAAGCAATGGAAATTTTCATTGTTCCCTGAAAAGATGAAACTTTTTTGTTAAATAAAATTGTTTTTTAGTCAGTGTTAAATATCTGCAGTCACTTATTATATCTGGAACACTTCAGTCATAAAAAAAATCCTTCAAGAATTGTCCTGTCGGGCGATTTTCGTTAAAAAAATATTCTTTTCCGCACTGTGCGGCAATACGATATAACGAATTTTAAGAAGAGCCGTTGAATACATATTTAACCTTTTATTTTTCATTTTTGTAAATAATTATGCAATTGAAATTTTGCCTTGTCGTTTATTCCAATTCATAAATATCAAAACTGAGTGAAAAAGGCACAAAAAACTTTACAACACACGAATCACCAAAATAATTCACCAGCTGTCCCTAGCAGACCTTGCGAAGGGAACGGTGTTCCTGCATAAGGAATGTAACGAATAATTAATTATCAATTAATAATTTATTAAATTATTAATAATTCTATTATTGTTCAACATATTTCAGAATTGAGCTAATAAACGACCATCGGAGGCCTCAAGTGAAAATTTAATTTTCACTTCACTGATACGCAATAATTTACCGTGCTGTGCACCCGAATACCCAAGTGTGTACACAAGGGTTGGAAAACAAGTGTTAAAAATCGTTCTTTTTCTCTCACTTTTATCAGCTAACTCGCCATTAATAAATCATTTCCAAGTTTGAAAAGGTGCTATTTTTCATTCTTTTCTGAAAGTTCTTAAGTGGATAGACGCACACGGATGTGGAAGACCAGTCTGAGGAGTTCTCTTCACCCAAAGTGCAAAGCCGACTTTAAAGTTTCTGTTGTGACAAGAAGTTTGACAGCAACTGTGGACGAAATGCCTGGCTTGAAATTCGGGGCGGAACAACAGTCTTGAATTCATCATCAGCTTAATTATCAAGTACTTCAGCAGGCCAGCGTAATCGTAAATTCTCTTGCAAGCTCGTTAATTAATTCTCAGTCACAATCTTTGAGTATTGGCGGGCTTTTATCAAGTTTCTTTATACAACGTTTCTATACTACTTTTCCGACAGGAAATTGAAGCAGGAGCTTATATCGACTCATTTTTCGCCGCAGGTTAGTGGTTACGAATTTCATTTTGTTAGCGCTCACGATGTCCTCATGCAGCTCGCTTTTCCTCATTCTGTGCCTCTGACGAAATTAAAGAAGAATTATTGATTTTCATCGAAGAAGCACACGCCGAGTTCGACCCCAGGCGTTTTTTTTCTCCTTTATGTACTTACGTTCCTCGAACGAAATTTCTCTGTACATCACCTGGGGCAGTTTTGTAAAATTTGCTGTTTTTTCTTCTTTTGCGGCTAGAAAATTAAGGTGTTTCTTCAGGAAAATCAAAGCACTCGGTACCCTTTGAATTTCAAATCGAAAAGTCCTCTCAGAACATTTTTGAAGGTGCGAAAACATATATTATAGAATTTTTTTATGGGGCCGGTCAAAAAATACCTCACACTACCAGTGGGAGGAGGATTAACAGGTTTTGTGACGATTTGTGACAAAGGGACGGGGGGTTAATGCAAAATGTGACGTCACACATGGGAAATATAAATGTGAATAACAATTTTTTCGAAATGTTTGAAAAACAGGAAATTAGTGATTTTATTCTACTAGTAAAACATCTAAACACAGACTCAACACTCTTTCCACTATTTCCATATTCCCTTCTTTATCCTCTTTTTAAAAGAATTCCTTTTTCTTCCCTTGTTTTCAGGAAACTCCCTCTTTATTTCCTTTTTTTCTCTTGAATTCGAACTGAATTAATAATAGCATCCAATAAGAAAATCTAATTATTTTTCCTTAAAAGTTCATTCTTTCTAACTGAAAAGTCTACTATATCTACTATTTTTGGTTCAAAATGCATCACTGTTGGTTAAAAATTCTACTATTTGGTTAAAGATTGAACTATTTGTTTTTTATATTTAAAAATTAATTTTCCTATATATATAAATTTAACTAATCCATTTTTGGCCGAAAATTGATCAATTTTAGTTGAAAATTCAACTATTAAAATTTTCATTGAGATTGAATTTTTAGTTCGAAAATTTTTTAACCGGAAATTTTAATATTTCATTATTGGTTGAAAATTGATAGTTTTTAATTGAAAATTCCACAATTTGGTTGAAAAGTTACGTATCTTGTTGTAAATTCATTTTATTTTGTTAAAAATTAATTATTATTATATTATTATAGATTAGCAGTTCGAACTCGAAAGTTCATTGCCTCATCTACCCGAGACCGCCACATATCTCTGTCTTGTGCATTCTCCATCCAGTTTAAGTAATCATGTCCTAGTTCTTTTAGATCATCCCTTACATTTTTCTCCCATCTGTTTCTCGGTCTGCCTAGGGGTCTCTTACCAGTCGGTCTCCCTCTTAAAACTTGCGCTACTGTTCTTTCATTGCCCATTCTTGCTACATGCCCCGCCCATCTTAATTTACGCGCTTTCATTACTCTATTAATATTTGCTGACCCGTAGAGAGCGTGCAGCTCATCATTATGCAGTTTTCTCCACTCGCCGGTCTCTTCGTCCCTTTTTGGACCATAGATTTTTCTAAGTACTTTATTCTCGAAAACTCTGAACCTATTCTCTTCTCCTTTCGTCAGCGCCCACGTTTCACACCCGTACATGACGACCGGCATTATTATCGTTTTGTAAATTCTTACTTTGATGTTCCTAGATAGCGATCGCGATTTTAGTAGCGTGTTTGCTGCATAATAGCACCCATTGCCAGCGTGTAGCCGCGCATTGATTTCCGTTTTAATCATATTTTCGCTAGTTATAATAGACCCGAGGTATTTAAACTCGTTAACCCTTTCGAATTTCATATTTCCGGCCATTAGATCCCCGTCTTGATTACTTTGTCCGGACCTGACGACGGTCATATATTTTGTCTTCGATTCGCTAACTTCCAAGCCAATCTCTTTGGCTTTTGCGATCAAGATTTCTGCATTTTTAGCTACCGTTTCTTTATCATCCCCTAGTACGTCGAGGTCATCCGCATATCCAAGAATTTGTATTACCCCATTGAGGGTAGCACCGGTCGGATTCGCCTGCACTTGCCTAACCACGTATTCTAAAACTAAGTTAAAAAGGACGCACGAAAGTGCATCGCCCTGTTTCAGGCCATCGCGGATCGAAAACTCTTCAGATAAACTACCGTTTACGCGTATTCTACCCTTACTGCCGCTTAAGCAAATTTCGATAAGTCTAACCAATTTTCTTGGCACACCCAAGAACTCTAGGATCCAGTACATTCGCGCGCGTATGATAGAGTCGTAAGCTTTTTTAAAATCGATAAATAGCTGATGTACTGCTTCTTTAAATTCCCATTTCTTTTCTAACAGTTGTCTAATTGTAAACATTTGATCGCTTGTAGATCGGTTTCGGCGGAATCCACACTGGTAATCCCCAATGATTTCCTCGGCAAAAGGAGTTAGTCTACTTAGGATAACATTAGACAGGATCTTGTAGCACGAGGGCACAAGTGAAATTCCCCGATAGTTGTTACAGTTAGTTTTATCGCCTTTTTTGAAGATGGGAATAATGATAGAGGTATTCCATTCTTCCGGCATGCGTTCTGTTTTCCAAACTGCGCGTATCAATTTACAAATTTGCCTTGTGAGGCAAGGGCCTCCATTTTTTATCAGTTCTGACGGTAGGTCATCGATGCCCGCGGCTTTGTTATTTTTCAACTTCTTTATGGCCATTTCTATTTCTATATCAGTAGGATCGTTAATTAATAGATCAGCAGTGTGGATTTCGCCGAGATTACCTTCAACGGGGGCTTCGCGTACATTTAATAGTTTATCGAAATAATCTTTCCATAAATTCAGTCTCTCTGTCGCATCGGCTACTAGATTGCCATTTTCGTCCCTCATTACTTCCGTTCTACTTTGAAAGCCTTTCCTTATAGAATTGATTCCCCTGTACATCTCACGCGGGTTATTTTGTTTATTATGCGCTTCTATTGCTAGTATTTTATTCTTTTCCCACTCCCTTTTCTTGGATCTATAGAGCCTATTTGTACTTTTGCTAATCTCGAGATATTTCTTATGTGTTTGATCGCACTTATTTTGTAAACTACTTAGTCTGGCCTTCCGACGTTTCTCAAACCAGAGTTTGCACTCTTCGTCAAACCATGGTTTGCTTTTGGCTACTTTCTTAAAACCTATCGTAAGTTTCGCGGCTGCCTTTATCGCCTTTTTCGTATTGCTCCACAGGGTTTCCGGGTCCTCCTCGTGGTTATTGTTATCGTCTCTCTGTTCTTGGAGAGCGTCGAAACTATTAGAAATCTCAACTTGGTAATTTAATGTTTCTGTTGCTGTTTTGAACTTATCTATATTGAAACGAACTGTTGGCTCTGTGCGGCTTGTTTTCTTACTTAACGCTAGCCTAGATCTTAGTTTTACTATCACGAGAAAATGGTCTGAATTTAAATCCGCTCCCCTATACGATCTTATATCGAGAATGTTTGTATGACGTCTTCTGTCTATTAGAACGTGATCAATCTGATTGTGAGTCTTACCATCTGGTGATGTCCAGGTGGCCTTATGTATATTTTTATGCTTGAAATATGTGCTTTTGACAACGAGGTTCTTTGAAGCTGCAAAGTTTATTACTCTGGTTCCATTATCATTACTGACGTCATGCAAACTTTCTGATCCTATTGTAGGCCTATACATTGGTTCGTTTCCAATTTTCGCGTTGAAATCCCCCAATACTATTTTTGCGTCAAACGTTGAGAACTTGTCAAAAACCTGCTCGATTGTTTCATAAAAAAGATCTTTAGTGTCTTCGTCTTTGTCCTCGGTGGGGCAGTGCACATTGATTAATACGTGTTTGCTGAAATTACCCTTTAGTACAATGTATGATAACCGGTCGTTAATGAATTGCATGTCGATAAGTGCTTGCGAAATTCGTTTATTAATAAGAAAACCAGTCCCCAGTCTTTGCCCCTTAGCTCCTCCCCAGTGCAAAGTATAGTCATCCCTAGAAATTGACGCGAAATCGCCCGACCAGCAGGTTTCTTGAAGTGCTATTACGTCAGTTTTGTATTCAATTGCTATCTTAATGAGTTCGCTAAATCGGCCAGTTTTTAGACTACGCGCGTTTAGAGTTCCCACCCTTAGATCTTTAACTGTAGTTTTTTGTTTTTGCAAGTTAGCCATGGTAGTTTCAAGATAATCCGCACGTTAGGATCCTATTCCGATCGTAGGTGAGTCCACTGTCCCAGGAGTGATAACCCCCATACCTCCCTAGGTCTAAGTATGGGAGCTTTCCGACTCTGACAAGGACCATGTCAACTTGTCGTCAGACACATTACAGTTTCATCCTCGTACCCTAACGTCCCCCTGCAAGGCAGCGCGCCTACTGGCATCAATACCCCTTTGGCCCTATGCAGGCGAATCATTCCACACATCCCTTGCGGGCAGTGTCATCGCTGCAGTGTCCAATGGGCAGCAGGATTTTTCCCTTACAAGATTTTTAGTTTTGGTTCGGGTATAGTTTCTAGGTGGGTACACGCTGCACCTTGGCTTGCCAGAACCCACCCATTGTGTATGAACGCGAATGGGTGGGTCCCCCCAAGCCATGGTTGTCGTGCACCTATTTTTACCAGTGCTAGATTCACCACACCCACGACTGGCTCCTATCGGCTGTCCGCGACTGCTTATTCTTGTATTCGCAGTTAACCTTGGGGGCTGTTCAGCCTTACGGGCCGTTCCTCTATCCGCAACCTGAGGACGCGCTACGTAGTGGTGATAGGAAACCCACCGAGTAGAAAAATTAATTATATTGATTGAAAATTTAGATCTTGGTTGAAACTTGAACTAATTTGTTAATAATTCATTTTATTCCTTGAATTTCCATGTCTTTGGTAAAAGATTTAATTATTTTGTTAATTTTTGTTTAATTAATTTTTTTCCACTGAAAAATTAACCACACCATTATTGTTAGAAAACTAATCGTTTTTAGTTGAAAATTCATCAATTTGATTGCAAATTTATCTATTTTGTTGTAAATTCCTCTTTTCTTGGTAGAAAATTAATCTTTTTGATTGGAAATTCAATTACTTAGTTGAAAGTTGGAGTAATTTATTTAAAATTTATTCCATTAGTTGAAGATCCATCCTTGTAGTTGAAGATTCAAATGTTTTGATAAAAATTCGACCCTTTGGTTAATAATTAACTTTTTGGTTGAAACTTCGACTGTTTTTAGAGAATTCGTCTCTTTGGTTTGAAAATTCAACAATTTGGTTGAAACTTCGACTGTTTTTAGAGAATTTGTCTCTTTGGTTTAAAAATTCAACAATTTGGTTGAAATTTTTGTTCTCTTGGCAGAAATTTTATTTTATTTGGGAAATAATTCAACTGTTTGGTTGAAGATTATTCAGGTGTGGTGCAAAATTCAACTATTATGTTGAAAATCGTCTTTTTTGGTTGAATTAAACTCTTTTTTATTGAAAATTAAAATATTTTTTTGTTGAAATATCAATTATTACGTTTTTCGTTGATAATTTATTGTTTGGTATTATATTTTTTGTTTTGAATTAATCTTTCTTTGTTAGGAATTAATTTTTTTTGTTAGAGATTCATCATTTTAGTTGAAAAGTCAACTATTTTGTTAAAAATTGAATTATTTAAAAAAAATTTGAAAGAATTTGAAATAAAAATTGTATGGATTGAAAATGCAACTGCCTTCTAAAAATTCGACTTTTTGGCTTAAAAATTCAAATATATGTTTGAAAATGGAACTGTTTCTGGTTGAAGTTCAATATTTCTTGTTTAAAAGATAGAGCATTTCATTGCAAATGAAGTTTTGTATGTTGAGAGTTGAACTATTTGGTCAAAAATTCATATCTCTAGGTCGATAATTCAAGTACATATTATTATGCTGTTAAAAATTCAACAAAATTATTTTGTTAAAAAGTCATCTTTTTTGTTCGGAATTTCAAATGCTTTGTTGAAAATTCATCTTTTTGGTTTGAAAATTCATCTTTTTTGGTAGAAATTTGCCTTTTTCGATTAAAAATTGAAATTTTTTGGTTGAAATATCAACTATTACGTTTTTTGTTCATAACTTATCTTTTGGGTTAACTGTTTTTCATGTAAAATTAACTTCTTTTCTAGTATTCAAATATCAACTATTATATTTTTGGTTGAGAAATAATCTTTTTTGATGAAAAATTCAATTACTTGGTTGAAAGACGAAATTTTTCGTTACATTTTTTTTTTTTTTTTTTTAATATTAATAACTTAATTTGGAAATTTAATTATTCTGTTGAAAATTTGACTGTTTTATTGAAAATTCTTCCTTGTGGATTGAAAATTCAACTACCTTCTGAAAACTTCGTTTCATTGGCTTGAAAATTCAACTGTTTAATGGAAAATGCAACTGTTTTTGGTTGAAGTTTAATCACTTTTATTTCAGAATTCGACCATTTGATGGAAATTTAATTTTTGTAGTTTGAAAATTTAAATATATGGTTAAAATTCATCTTTGTAGGTCGAAAATATTTAACTGCAGATGTGGTTACAAATTCAACAATTTTGTTGAAAATTTAATTACTTTATTGAAAATTCAACTATTTTGTTAAAAAGTCACCTTTTTGGTTTGAAAATTGATCTTTTTTGGTAGAAAATTTCTTGGTTGAAAATTCGTCTTCCTTCGTTGAAAATTCAACTCTATTATAAAAACTTCGTCTTTTTCGCTCGAAGGTTCGCATTTGGTTGAAAATGCAACAGTATGTAGCCAAATTAAATTCTTTTTTGTTTGAAAATTAAACAATTTGGACTATTTGGATACAAAATTTGTCTTTTGAAATTCAAATATTTTGTTGAAAATATAATATATTTCGACTTGAAATCCTAAGCATTTCATATTGAATTTAATATGGTACCTACACATTAACTTTATTCAATAGAATTTATTCCCCTATCATTTCCCCATTTTCGTGAAAAGTAACCCTATTTCCCCTGTTTTGAGAGACTGCATTTTTTTAAGTATTTTTTTCTGTTAAAATATTATGTTTGTATGTTTTGTGTTTTTTTAGGCGTTTATCAAATTAAATCGAAGAAAAGAATTTTACTTTCTAAGGTTGCGTGACTTATTTTTTGAACGCGCTCTATATAAATTATAAAGTTTCAAGTTTTACTTTCCCTTGAATACAGATTTCCAGTTGAGATTCAGTTTTATAATAGATCAATTACTTTTGTTAAGAATGTAATAAAAATACTTTTTCGCAGTTAGTTTATTGATAGAATATCGTAATTAGCCTTCTTTTGCAAGTTCCAGGATAGCCTTTTGATATTTCGAATGTGATTTTTTTGTGTCCCGGAGCGGATTTTTCGGAGGTACCATTACTCGTGACAATTTATTGGCTGACCAATCGTCGAGCTTTTTCACTAATCAAATGACAGTGACGCATTGAGGACGGAGTTGCTAATGAAATGAAAAGAAAGTAAAACTCCACGGAGTCAGTCAGTTACGCATCGATATACCCGTAATGGATTTGCGACCATCAATCTTTCGATGGACCAATCACATTGAAATACGCTCTGTTTCATCAGTAATACTCAAAAGACAGATTGACTGTCACATTATCATTTAGATCCATCAAATACTTCGCCACTCGTCAATTTAAATCAAAATGAAGTAGAGGAAATTCAAATACCTTTTTTAAGCAAAAAGTTAGTTGAAAACTTTTTTGTTCTAAAATTAGAGTGCTACAAACAATGAAATATAAATAAGAAAGATATGGGTAATTTCAAATCATCTTTGCAATTTAGGATAGATGGGTAAACTTTGCACTTTAAAGTTGATAATCATAATATATTTCTGTATCAGAAGTCTTAAAAATGCTTTTTAATAAGACATGCATGATTTCAGGCTGAAGTTCTACTTTTGACTCCCTAGGGAGTAGAAAGTTTTTTCACTCCCCAGGGAATAAAAAGTGACGTCAGAGGTGAACAATGAAAAGTATCAAGCGATCAAATGATCGCGTTGACGAATTCTTTGACAGATTGGACCAACTCAAAACCGATAAGTTACCATAAATTACCCATAATTACCATAATTTACCATAAATTACCGAGAATTTCCAGTACTGCTGGAAAATTTTTGGTACTCTTAATTTTTCCTAATTTTAAAAATTAACCGAATTTTTGGTAATTTATATTTACAAAATTTCTGAAATTTTCTGAATTTTCCTAAATTTATATTAAAATAAAAATAAAGTTTTCCGCATTCCTCCATATGAGCAAAAATCATGTTTTTATTAAAAAAAACGTTTGAAATCATGTATTTATTATAAAAAGTTATGTATGCACAATATACAAAGTTTTATGCTCTTGGATAGTAGTTTATGAGACAAAATTTTGTCATTTGGATAAATATTCACGGAGGGGGAGCGGCTCAAAATGTTAGGATTTTCGTGAATATCGTCTATTTTGGCGATTTTTAACTCTTCTAATAGCGATAAAAAAATTGTTTTTCACACCCTTTCCATTCATTAGGTTTCTTCCTTTAAGATGTTTGAGGTTAAAAAGTGGAATTTTTATTTTTCATTTATCGAACAAGCAACGAGAGTAACTCTTTTAACGGCGAGAAAAAAAATGTTGTCCAGTATATTTACGATAGGCTTTTTCACGCCTGTTCATTGATCATAAAAATTAAAAAAAAATGTTTCGCTTGCAAAAATGAAGGGTAAATATAAATTGAAATTTATTTATGGAAGGACGCATTTTTTGAAAAAAAAAAAAATTCGCTTGGTGTTTTTCTTCAAAAATCTTAATAAATAAACGTAAAATCTAATTTTGTATTGGTAACAATAATCGTTTGGAACTTAGACGTTCGTGCATAAGCATCATTGGATATACAAGCTTTCTTTCAAGCCCAAAAAATAGTTTTAAAAAAGCGTCCTTTTATGAAAAAGTCTAATTTATATTTGACCTTTAAAAATGAAGGTCAAATATTTATTTTTTTGAAAAATTCTTATGATCAATGAAAAGGGTGTGAAAAAAATTTTCGAAACAATAACGGACGAAAGTTTTCTATTGCCATTAGAAGAGTTACAAATCGCCAAAAAAGCTAGTATATTCTTCGCAAAAACCAGTCATCGCTTATTTTCAAAAATAAAAATATTTCAAGAATAAAAATCGCACTTTTTACCCTGGAATATCTTAAAGAAGATAATCTATGCTTTCTTTGGAGATAAAAAAATGAAAAAATATGTCTTTTTTCAGAAACATTCGAATTCATTTTTGAGTTTCATATTTGAAATGTACTGGGCAAAACTTTTCTATTGTCATTAGAAGAGTTAAAAATCGCCGAAATAGACGATATCCATGAAAATCCCAAAATTTCTACCCACTCCCCCTTGGCTAATATTTATCCAAATAACAACATTTTTTCCATATACTACTATCGGACAAGTTTCATTTTCTGAAAATACTGGCCCATTTACAAGATCTGCGAATCGTATAAATTTAATTTGGTAATGTTAAATGGAATAAAAAACATAACGTGCGTCGCTCTACATTAAAAAAAAGTAGTAATTATACACATTTGTTGCTAGAATGTTATCCGGGTGTCTGTCTAACCGGGAAAAATGGAAAATGACCGGAAATTTTCTTCACCCGGAAAATTCCGTGAGATGACCGCAAATGGCCACTAAATAACGCACAATGTTTTCTCTAACCGTACTGTTGGGAAAAATAATGACACAAGATGGCACTCTAGCTCGGACCGTACCAAATTCGAAATTTCGCGCCATACGAGATTACCAATCACAGCCGAAGCTGATGACTGCCACGTCAGTCGTATGTTTTCACGACTCACTTTTCAGACGGCCCAGACGCAGGGAATTTCTACAAGGAATTATAACTTTAACTATGGAACAAGGAATTTTATAAAGAAACATAATTTTTACTTTGTGACAGGCAATTTCCACAGAGAATTCGAGTTTTGACTTTGGGACAGGAAATTTTCTAAAAGAGTTATAATTCTGAGATAGAACAGCGAATCTCCGTAAAAAAATATAATCTTCATTTTAGATTCACTTTAGAGCAGGAAATTTAATTTAAAAATATAATTTTTTCAGGAAAGGGAGTTTCGCTAAAGAATCATAATTTTCTCTTGAAACAGGTAATTTCTTAGATGGAACGGGAACTCTGAGAAAATAATCTTTATTCTGTTTTATAAAAAAGGAATTCACAAAAAAATCCGTGCTCAACGTCGGAATTCGTCTGGTTTAGAAAATTCTTTGTTTGAAATCAGAATTTGTTAGAATTCTAATATTCTCTTTTTGAAAATAAAAATTGGTCACAATTTGAAATTTCCCGCTATCAAATTTAAGAAGAAGGTAGTTGCTATATTTCTGAAATATACTAGAAAATGTTGGGAATAAATAGGCAGATTCTATGTGGACTGAAAAAATTGTCCAATGTGTACCGAAGTTTCGGTACAAATAGTCCCTTTTCTAGGTCCCGCTATTCGTAGCGAAATTTATGTACACGTTGCCACGGCCAAATAAATATAATTCTAACTTAGAACAGGAATTTTTTGGAAATAAATCAAATTATGACTCTTCAGCTAGGAATAGGTAATTTTCATTAAGAATTATAATTTTCACTTTGAAACAGCGAATTTCCGTAAAGAATTATAATTAAGACTTTGGGACAGGAATTTCTGTGAAGAATCAAAATTTTTAGTTTAAAATAGGAGATTTCTGTAAAGAATTATACTTTAGACTTTAGGATAAGGAATTTTTGTAAAGAATTATTATTTGTCTTGGAACAGAGAATTTCAGACATGGAACGGGCATTTTTGGAACATAGCTTCATTTTCAACTTAGAAAAAGGAAATTTGAAAATAATCCCTGTTTAAATTCAGAATATTAATTATTCACGAAATTTGCGGTTCCAAGGCAAAATTGTAATTCATGTGACCAAAAATGATCTGACGTTCCACCTCAGAATTATAATTACTTTTCAAAATTTCCTATGCCAAGTTTCTATATATATTTAAAATTTTTGTAAATTTCCAGAAATCTCTTAAAATCTTCAAAAATCTTCTTAAATCATAATAATCTTCTGAACTCTTTTTAATCGATTGGGATTTTAAATTGACTGGAAGAAAACCCGGAAGTGACCAAGAATTTAAAATCATCCGTCGGGTAGACACCCTGACTTATATTTTACATTACTTTCACCATCTTTCTTGAATAATTATTGTGTTATTGAGGGATTTAATTTAGCTCACAAGAAATACTGAATTTGGTTGAGATTACAAGTGCAAAAAAAAAGATTAAGAAAATATTAATTAGCAAAGAATAAACCTAGGGGATATAGCTGGAACGTATAAGTTACAAAATACGTTTATGTACTTTTCGAAGAATTTTCTTATGGTGATTCCCCCCAAAAAATCATTTAAAGAATTCAAACAATTAAAAAATATTTTTTTAAAGTCCTGAATAGTTTTTAAGATCATTAGGCTAAAATAAAAAAAATTCAACTACGGAACGTCTAGGAAAACTAATCTAAGTCCTTAATTTGGACCAGAAGGCACTTCATTTGCGCACGATATTTGCAAATTTAATAACTCTTAATAAAAATCTCTTTTACTTACATTTTTTTTTGAGTGAAAATTAGTTTGGGACGGGATTGAGATGAAAAAAACGACCAAACGAACACATACTTTCTAAACCTTCTCTCTCTATTCGCGTCTCCCTTTTGTGCGGCGATTCGCAATTGCTCAAGACTCCTCTTCGATATCCCCACTACTTCCAGACTAAGAAAAGTATGTATATGCTCTCTTTCTCTTCTCTCTCTCTCATTCCCTGCACTCTCTTCCCATGAGATCTCCTCAAAACTCATGATGATTCCTCACGAAAAATTTCGAAGTCAATCCATCAAATTTGTACTCCTGCCATGTGGCCCCACTGCCACGCACTGGTTTTTTGTGATTCTAATAGAGCCATTATCGAATTCTTACATCTTAAATCATTTCCTCGCATAACCAATCTCTTGATATTTACATTATAATACTAAATCAAATTTTCCAAAGAATGATTCCCAGAGAGAAATATTTATCGAAAATATACATATATTTTAACGTTTTGATAAGTATGTATATATCACGTAGTATGGTTTGTGAATATTGAATACATTCGAGAGACGAAATCGGAAATAACCGCAAATAATAGGTTGGGACACGTCGCTGACAGGCACGCATTGACAATTACGTTTACGTAGTTAATATGAATACTGTGTATTCAAATTTCAATACGAAACTAATTAATTGAAATATTTAATCGCTTTATAATTCCATCGCAGACAATACAATAACAATTCATAATCTGTCGTTATTCAGGAATATAAACTACTATTTGAAATTGTAAACCACCTGTTTTTCCAAATTATGATTTCCAAAACTATCCCGTTTTGTATGAACATTGTTAACCCAAAAAATTTGATAAATAAGTTTTTTCTATCAATGAAATCGTGAAAGAAAGATATACCTAATTATCCAAGTCGGTTTTGAAAATTTTTAATATTATAAAAAATAATTATTGCATAATCAAATATTGTCGAGAATTATTTCGCAACTTGGCTAAAATAATTTGGAAAAGCACTGTAACAAGTTAACGGCGTTCTTCCGTAATATGAACATTGAAAAGTTTCAGATCCTAGCCTTTTCTATTTTCATATATTTTTTTTCTATGAATCTATATGTAAAATAAAGTAGAATAATAGTTAGCGTTTCGGATATTAATAAACATTTTATTACGCTTTTTAAGATTTCTTAAAGAACATAATCAATTTTTTTTTTCATTGTTGAATTTGATTAATTGTTCCCTTATTTTTTCAGGGAAAATATTCTGTACAACTCTACTGTTCGAATTTTGAAACTAAATTTTTCTATAGCTGAAATCAAAACAATTAAAATTTTTGTTTGAAACAAATAATTAGATTTAAAGATTGTTCACTTATTTTTGAAATTGGAAACAATAGATTTGTAGAGAATGTTTCTAATGGAAGGATAAGCTATAATTTAATAAAATTAAACCATTGGTTAGAAGCAAACGTTAAAAACAAATGAATTACAAAAACTATTGTTAACATAATTTTTTTTCGCCGATTTTCAACTTTTTTCTATAAAAATATTTCTTTTTCATAATACATGATTGTTAAAATCATAATAGTAAATTTTTTTTCCGGATACCTGTTTTTTGGCACGATAACTACTTTAACTTCTAAGGCTTTCGAATCGGCACAGTTTAATTTTCAACGTTACAAACTGTGAATTATCAGAAAATTTCAATTTCAAATGCTTTCAATTTTTAATTGTTTAAATATTCGAAACTGCATTTTTAAATTCTTCAAATTGATAATATATGCTCAAAAAAGAAGATCTAAAATGAAAAATTTTGGAAGTAACAAATTTTAGAATTACGTACTGTAAGCTGAATGATTTCATGATTGAAAAACTTAACAATTGAGCTTAACATTTAAAAAGAGTTGATATCAAACATATTTTTTGAATTGCATTATATTGTATCGTCTGCAGTCGAATTTTCATTAAAAGCGTCTAAAAATTTGTTCAGAGAAGTGGAAAACTACAGAAAACCAAAACCCTGAGTAAAACCGGTTACCCGACAGACGAGTTTGAATCTAAACATTTGATAACATCGAGTCCACATCCATCATCTGCGTAAAAACTCCAGCTAGAAAATAGTTAAACGCAGTGTAAACACGACTAAGCGAGATCTCGACGAGTCCAAAATCAACACCCAGCTACTGCGGTCGGTTAAACAAATTGTCTATTATTTTTCTTTTTCCTGTTTTCTCTTTTGCCTCTAATATCTTTTTACCCAGGTTTATAGTTTTTCTGTCGATGTTTGGAGGCGCATTGGATCTGGAATGTTTCTCGATGTTCAAAGTTTTCCCTGAAAGTATGGCGCTTAGTAAATCCAGAATGAAGGTTACGTACTTTTCGGGAATACGGCAGTCAATGAGATAAGCTTTCAGTCAGTGGAACTCGTTTGTTTCGCCAACTCTCATGAGCTTTTATAGAGTGGAGAAATATATAGAGCGAGAAGCGAGAAATTCCACGGTTGGTTTCGCACCCGCAAACCCTCAACCTCTAACCCTCTTTCGCGCTCTCACGAAACATTTGGCAACCTGAAGTATGCATATTAGGCCATAACTATAGACTAAGTCACATTACCTTAAGACTCAGCATAATCAGTCGCTAAACTCCGCAACCCAGTTTTAGTAGAATGTATTTGACTTTGGTTTGCTTTATGTAAAGCATTAATTTATGCCATAATATTTCTCACTTATATAACTTACAATCTTCTCGCATTATCTGTTCACGAGAATCATTTATTACTGACTTAATTGAGCAAATCTTAAAACAATTAAGCTTATGTCACGGAATTGTTTTAGGCTGAAATATATTGTTTGTCAAGGCAAAATATGAAAGAGGGACAATCTTCAAAAATCCGTCGGAGTAATCCCTATTACGCATATTACGCATGATTACGTCCATTACGAATTTTTACGCATTATTATGCACATTATGCAGTATTACGCACTATTATGCCCATTACGCATTATAACGCATTATTACACAATTATTACAGTCAATATTTACAGCAATAGAATTCACTGTAGCAGTACATTAGTACAATAGTTTAATATCAGGAGAAGAAACTGTTTTAGGAAATTCTTGACCAATATTGAATTTATTTTTTTGAAAAAATCAATTTATAATTTGTTTATAAAATTATAAAAAGCATCAAATGACAAAGTTTCATGACTAAACATCACTGACAACATAATTTGAACAAAATTAAGAGAAAAGACTATTTCTCTCTGCCTTTAAATATCCGCACTGGGCATTTGTATATATAGTTTGTTTATCAAATTACAAAAAATATCGGAAGGCATATTTTTATTACTAAACATCACTGATGACGTCATTCAAGGCAAATGAAGAGAAAAAACGATTTCTTTTTGCCTTCAAAAGTCCACACTGGGCATTTGTTTATATAATTTGTTGATTGAATTATAAAAAATATCAAATGGCATATTTTCATTGCTAAAAATCACTGATGACGACATTCAAGGGATATCAAGAGAAAAAACGATTTCTTTTTGCCTTAAAAAGTCCACACTGGGCATTTGTTTATATAATTTGTTTATGAAATTATAAAAAATATCGGATGGCATATTTTCATTGCTAAACATCACTGATGACGTCATTCAAGGCAAATCAAGAGAAAAAATCTGCCCGCTTCGCGGGCACATTCTCATGGCGCGCTTCGCGCGCGGCTCGCTTCGCTCGCAAGTTTGAGCGCGCCTAGGGCGCGCGACTGTTGGATCTCGCGCTTCGCGCTCCATCATACATTTATCTCGCGCTTCGCGCTCGATTACGTATTCACCTCGCGCTACGCGCTCGGGCGTATTTGCATCGCGCTTTACGCTGGGCTCCTCTAGATTTTTGAACTTCGTGTTCCACTTCGATAAAAGAAAAAGTTTGTTTGCAAATATTATAAAATTATCAAAAGCTCTACATATTAAGTGATTGTTAAATTTATTTTTATTTTAGACTGAAAAGGAACTTTATTTACTCAAGGTTCTATCGACCTTAAGGAACACATTCTCATCCAGACACTCGCGCTTCGCGCTCGATATTTG
>CAKNYM010052823.1:750679-762332 GCA_932195095.1 Andricus curvator
GTTTACGTGTAGCCCCCCCCCCCCCCCCACGCTTAAACCTGGAAAAGGGGACGAGCGTAACTGAATGCATTTTCGCAACTAGTCAGTATATTTGTAGCCCCTCCCCACTCAAACCTGGAAAAGGGGTCGAGCGTAACTGAACGCATTTTCGTAAATGCGTAAATTTTCCAGTAAATTTTTATTTCTAGGCTCATTTTTGGAAAATCTTATTTTTTTTATTGAAAAATGGTTTGAGAGAAAAAATGTACTGAACATAAAAGGTGGATTTTTTTATGTTCTACAACTTTTATTTGAAATATTTTTCGAAATTCCCATTATTTACAAAAATAAATTGAAAAAATCATGATTTTATGGGTTTTTCATGGTTTTCGTCATTAAATTCAAATTTTCGCCAATTTTCATGGCAACGGCCATACCACGCTGGAAACACCAGTTCCCGTTAGATCACTGAAGTTAAGCAGTGTTGGGCGCGGTTAGTACTTGGATGGGTGACCGTCTGATACTACTGCGTTGCTGTTGGCGGTGGTGGGTGTGGTGAGCCCACACTTGTAGTTATTTACTACAAGAAAGTATCCACCTAGAAACACTACCCGAATCGGGTAGTGTCACGCTTACCCCTTGAGGCTCGCCGAAAGGGAAATGGCTTAATGGTATATATATATATATATATATATATATATATATATATATATATATTCGTAATCAGCACATCAAAATACGTCAGTATACGTAGTGCCGAATGAATCGGAGGTAACCACTATTCGGAACTACACCCCAAATTTATTCTCTAAGAAAGTAATAAATTCGTTTAATAATAATTTTTTTTCATAGGAATTATAACTTAAGTTTTTCTACGAAACTTTAAGCACGAAAGAGTTAGGGACAATAATCTCTTGCACGATTTTCGAAGTAATAATTTCATGTATAGTTATTATTTTTCTTTTCTGTTCTTTTTGTCACAATTTGCGTCTTTATTATGTTGCATGTGGTTATTTAGATCCGTCACTGATTTGCGCTTATGGGTGAAATCAGATAAAGTAATCTGGTCGCTTTTCGTGAATCGTTAGGTAGTGGCACCAGAAATCCCCTGTTCAAGTAAATATATTCATATTGGTCGAAACCCAGGCCTCTATCGTGATACCAAGGGGCGAGTCGAGTTGATTGATAAGCGGATTGCGTGATACCTGCGAAAAGGTCCTCGGCTCGATCGAGAACAGCAACACGCTTGCGAAAGAAGGACGATTACGACGACCACGACACTGAAGACTTTGAAATGCAAATTTTGAAAATTACTCATTAGCCCACTTGCTAGTGGGCAGAATCGCCGGAAGCTGCCTGGCCGGCCTCCCGCGGGTGATTAGGCTCGCGAAAGATAATTAATTTCGACTTCATTCGCACGCGAGAAGAACCCCTTTTTTCCTTCTTCCATTTTTCATTTTTCCTTCTTTTCTTCCTTTATTTTCCTTTCATTAACTCTTCCTGGTTGAAGACAGGGGTCACAGCAAAACAGTTCAGAGTACGATTTCACTCTTCTGAAAAGAAATCAGGAAAATTTTAGCGGGTGCATTTAAATGAGAAATTAAGAATAATCCCGAGTAAAAATAATTCGACTTTGCTAAGTCTTCTATTACCCCCACCCCCCCTTCAATCATGATATAGTCATGAATTGCTCAAGGCGTTTGCTAAGTCTTGCCCCTGGCCGCGAGCGCGACTTTATTTTATGGCTTGAAGTCCAACTCAAGACAAAGGCAACATTATCCCAAACGGTTCCCAAGTCCTCCGAGGATCATCACTGATCCGCTTTGAATTTTACACAATATTTATATTATTTCTCTTCATTTTATTTTTCTATGTAATAATAAGTTTGTTTGCCTGTCGTAATTTTGTTCTATGGATGGCCAACCTGATAATGTTATCCATTTCCGCTATCTCGAACAGTTCGCTAGATACTTGTAGACAATTCCAGATTTAATATTTTTATATAAGATTGTATGTGCTTGTAGTTTTTGAGACAAGCAGATGACTATTTTGCCCCAACTACCTGCGTAAGTTATCCCCACTACGTGGCTTCCCCTCACTCAGCTCGACTGCTGCCGCCGAGCCTGGTCAGCGGGAGTCCTTTGTACCTAATGAGGACTAAAATTCTGAATATAAGATCTATTTAATTTGGGCGATAATCAATTCCACCCTGGGTACCTGCGAACGGTTCCCCCACTACACAGCTTTTCCTCACTCAGCCAAACTGCTGCCGTCGATCGATGTCGGAGTCCTTCGTACCTAATTGAGGACTAAAAGGCGGAATATAACATTTTTTGAATTTGGCACTTGGTAATTTATAAATATAATATTAAAAATCTGTGAATTATAACGATTCGAACGATATTTTATTTTACTTAAAAAGTTGAAAATTAAAGAATAAATGTTCAAATTATGAGAAATGTTATGGAAAATTTTTCAGAATATTTCACTCAAATCCACTGCAGTAGCTTTAATTTATTGGTCCAATATTTTACCTAACTTGGGAAATTCCGGAAGCAAAAATTTGGCCACATTTGAAAACTTATTGACTAACATCATAAATTTAGTTCATTTCTGAAACAATCGGATTTCTGAAAATTATTCCTATATAATTTTACACTCCCAGTCCAAAAGAATGAATAGTGTCATGCCTAGCTCAATTTGGAAACTCATTAATAAATATCATAAATTTTTTTTACTGCTCAACCAATTTGTTTACGAAAGTTAATTAAAAATACTATTTTAACACATAAAAAGCAGAATATGGAGACAATCTAAAAAATGTCGCTCTTTATATCTAAATTTATAAATTTTGAACCGAGACCAAAACGGAACATCGCATTTGCCTAAGTGTAAAAAAAAAGTTAAAAACTGAATTCGGCAAATTTTGAAAATAATTATTCTTCCTTCCGAAAATATTATGTTTGATATTACTGTCTCCAGACGTTTTACTACTGGCACTTCTGTTTTCTTTTTATTAACTTAAGCCTCAACCAAAACAGACTAATTTTCAAACCAAAAAAGAAAGAAGTTTTTATAGAAAGAGTTGAATTTTTAACCAAGAAAGATTTTCCAGTCGATAATGAAAAAAAGTCTGACCCAAAATGTTTGAATTCAGCATTGAAGAATCAATCAAAAAATGTATCAATTTGTAAAATTATATAATTTTAGGCAATATTAAGCTAGAAACATTAATTTATACATCGAAATTTGTTCAAAGATCGTTTAAAATATTCACTCAAAAATTTGTTTTAAAAAGCATGAAAAAATTTTCCAGAAATCCAATGCAAATTTTGTTATTTATTATTTTGAAACTTGAATATTTCCTACCATTTTTTAAAAATCCGACAAAAAAAAGCTTCAAAGCCTTCCAGATTCTATTTTGAAATTTTTTAAAAATATTTTTTAAAATTCATTTTTAGTTTTCCTAGGAATTTTAATAAAAAAATTTTATTTGATTGAAACCTTTCAAAAAATCAAAAAGCTTTTAAATCTTGTGTTCAGAATCTTCAGAAATGTACGTTTTGTTTTAAATGTTTTGAAATCAATTCAAGTTTTAAATTATTTTGGAATCTTTTCAAAATTTCTAAATATATCTTAAACTTACTCGAATTTTTTCCAAATTAATAATTCACTAAACATTTTTTCAGTTTTTAATGGTAATCACTTTTTTTGGTTGAAAATTAATTGTTTTTGACCGAAAATTCAACTATTCCATGTTTGGTTGAAAATTCATTTCTTTGGTTGAAAATTCCCTAATTTTGAATAGCTTTATTATAATTCATGTATTTTGTTACAAATTAATCGTTTTGGGTAGAAAATTAATCTTTTCGGTTGAAAATTCAACTGTTTGTTTAAAATTTTTTGTTGTTGTTAAACATACATTTTTGTGGTTGAAGACTCATTATTTTAGTAAAAAAATTCATTTCTTTGGTTAAAATTTTCACCTTTCTGTTGAAAATTCGTGTTTATTTAGTTAAAAATAATTTTTTTAACGGCAAATGTAACCATTCAATTTTTGCTTGTCAATTGATATTTTTCAGTTGAAAATTCATATTTTTGTGTTGAAAATTAAACTTTTTTGTTCAAAATTCATATGTTTGGGTTGAAAACTAAACTGAGATTTTGTTTCTTTAATGACTGCAAAATCATTTTTGGTTAAAAATTCAACTCCTTTTTTGAAAATTTCTTTCTCTTTAGTTTGAATATTAGGTTTGGAAGTTTCTGAAATGAAGAATAATTATTTTGAAACTTGGCCGAATTCAGTTTTTAAATTTTTTTCGACACTCAGGCAAATACAATTTAGTGTTTGGTAACGTTCAAAATTTCTAAAGTTATATTTTAAAGGCGACACTTTTGAGAGTGAATCAAAAGAAAATCCTCTATATTCTGCTTTTATGTGTTAAAATAGTATATTTAATTAACTTTCATGAACAAATTGGTTAAGCAGTAAAAAAAGTGTACGATGTTTTTTAATGAGTTTCCGAATTAAGCTAGGGATGATACTATTCATACTTTTGGACTGGGAGTGCCATATCATTTAAGGATAATTTTGAGAAATGCGACTGTTTGAGAAATAAACTGAATTTATGATGTTCGTTCATAAGTTTTCAAATTTGGCCAAATTTCAGCCAACCAATAAATTAAAGGTACTGCAGTGGATTTGATAAAAAAAAACTGAAAAATTTGTTCATAAAATTTCACATGGACTTGAACATTTCTTCTTTAATTTTCAATTTTTTTAATTCAAATAAAATATAATTGAAATCGTTATAATTAGCAGATTTTGAATATTATATTAATCAATTACCAAGTGCTAATTTGAAAAAATGTTATATTCCGCATTCTAGTCCTCATTAGGTACAAAGGATTCCCGCTGACCAAGATCGACGGCAGCAGTTCGGCTGAGTGAGGGGAAGTCGTGTAGTGCCAACCGTTCGCAGGTCCCATGGCGGAATTGTCATCTGCCCATTTAATTTAGCCCTACTAAATTTATAAATATAATATTCGAAATTTGTGAATCATAATGATTCCAATGATATGTCATTGGACTTAAAAAGTTGAAAATTAAACAATGAATGTTCAAGTATATATGAAATTTTATGAAAAGTTTTTAAATTATATTTTACTCACATCAACTGAAATAGCTTTAATTTATTAGTGCAATATCTTACTTAACCTGGGGAAATTCGGGAATCTAAAATTTGGCCAGATTTCAAAAATTATTAACTAACATCATAAGTTTAGTTCATTTATAAAAAAATGGAATTTCTCAAAATTATCCCTTAATAATTTTGCACTGCCTGTGCAAAAGTATGAATAGTCTCATTCCTAGCTTAATTTGGAAACTCATTAACAAGCATCATCAATTTTGTTCATTGTTCAACCAATCACATTGCTTAAAATGATCCTTTTAATAGTTTGCTTTGAAAAGTTTGTTTTTGTTTTATGCAAAAAATGAATAAAACAAATGAAAATTCTACATAATATTTCTCACTATGTATTACTTTTCCCCCTGGGATATCATGATGAATATTGAATTGTAACTGAATTGTAAGTTACATTTGTAATTTAAAAGTGCCTCAGTGATGAAAATTAAACGAATCCGAACAGAGCATGAAAAAATGATGTGCGTTTTAGTTAGTACAAGTTCCTATTATTCACATCTGTAGTATAGAAGTCTAATTTTGATTTCTGAATTTGAAAAATTGGACTGAATTGAAAAACTTTCCATAAAATTTCACATAAACTGGAACATTCATTCCTTAATTTGCAACTTTTTAAGTCGAATGACATATCGTTGAAATCGTTAAAATTCGCAGATTTCGAATATTACATTTGTAAATTACCAAGAGCTTGATTTAAAAAAATGTTACATCCCGCATTTTAGTCCTCGCGTTAGGTACAAAGGGCTTCCGCTGACCAGGCTCAGCGTCAGCAGTTCGGCTGAGCGAGGTGAAGCCGCGTAGTGGGGGGACCGTACGCAGGTAGCTGGGGCGGAATTGACCATCGCCCATAACATTTTAATCCTTATCAGATTGAGCTGTTTAGTCCTAACCTATCTGAGCGATGGTCAATTCCGCTCCAGCTAACTGCGTACGGTTCCCCCACTACGCGGCTTCCCCTCACTCAGCCGAACTGCTGCCGCCAAGCCTGCTAGGCGGGAGTCCTTTGTACCTAACGAGAACTAAAATGCGTAATATAACATTTTTTAAATTTAGCACTTGGTAATTTATAAATATAATATTCGAAATCTGCGAATTAGAACGATTCCAATTATATGTTATTTGACTTAAAAAGTTGAAAATTAAAGAATAAATGTATTCAGTATTCAGTATATTTTACTCAAATCCATTGCAGTAGCTTTAATTCATTGGTGCAATATTTTATTTAGCTTGAGAAATTCCGGCAGCTAAAATTTGCCCACATTTGAAAACTTATTAACTAACATAATAAATTTGGTTTATTTCTCAAACAATCGCATTTCTCAAAATTATGCTAAAATAATTTTGCACTCAGTAACAAACATCATAATTTTTTTCCTGTTTAACCAATTTGTTTATGAAAGTTAATTAAAAATACTATTTTAACACATTAAAGGCAGAATATAAAGGATTTTCATGGATTCAATCTCAAAAGTGTCTTTTTTTAAATTTAACGTTAGAAATTTTGAAGAGGGACCAAAACAGAAAACTGCATTTGCTTAAGTGCCGAAAAAAAATAAAAACTGGATTCGGAAAATTTTGAAAATAATTATTCTCCCTTTCAAAAATAATATGTTTGACACTTTACTACTAGGACTCCTGTCTTATTTTTAATAATTTACGCCTCAACCAAAACAGACTAATTTTGAAGCCAAAAAAAAAAGAATAATTTTCAAAAAAAGAGTTAAACTTTTAACCAAGAAAGATTTTTCAGTCAATAATGAAAAAAAATCTTAGCCATAATGTTGAATTGAAGAATCAATCAAAAAAATTTTAAATTATATAATTTGGAGCTGGAAACATTAATTTATTGCTAAATTTGAAAAATGTTATATTCCGCATTTTAGACCTCATTAGGTAGAAAGGACCCCCGCTGACCAGGCTCGGCGGTAGCAGTTCGGCTGAGTGAGGGGAAGCCCTGTAGTGGGGGAACCGTTTGCAGGTACACAGGGCGGAATTATCATCTGCCCAACCTATGTACTTGTTTTCTTGAAATGACAGGCCTTGCCGGTGGGGTCAATGTTTCATAGAGGTCGGATTATAATAAACAAAAAAATGTACAAAAAAAACTTTTGTAATTTTGCACCATAAATTGGTAATATAATTTTCTTTAAGAGAAATTCGGTTTATTTAGGGGTCGTCCATAAACTACGTGACGAATTTTAGGCTATTCTTACTTTCTTTGGATCCTTAATTGACAGCCGTAGTTTTGACTTACCCCCCCCCCCCCCCGAAAAGTAACGTAGCCCAAATTTTCAGAAGTTTTGGCTTTCAAATACTTAATTTAGTTTTCAATTTCAAATTATACAATTTTAAACGCTTTTAATTAGAAATTATACAATTTTAATTCTTTTGAATTTTAAATGATGCAATTAAATTTTTTTTAGTCTTATTACTATTGACCGATTAATTAAATTAAATGAACGAAAAACTGATATGATCTCCGAATAAGATTTCAAAGTTTATAAAATTATATTCATCTGAAAATTGGTGAAATTTTTTTGCAAATATAAAAATAAATAATTTATTTTAAACGACTCTGAATTTCTTACTGAATTGACAAGTGTGATTCAAATATCATTCCAGTTTCGAAGGTTTGCATACACATGACCCAGAAAGACGATTTCTTTGGACAAATTCTGAATTTAGATATTGATTAGTAGCCAAAAATAAAACGAGAGTTGAGTGGACAAGATTATAGACAAGATATTTCTGTAGCTCGTACTCCAGATAATCGTAAACGTAAATAAATTAGTAATTGCTTGATTTGATGGATTTATTTTTTCTGTCTCATTTAAAAAGTATTTTTTCTTGATAATGAATTGTGTTAATGAATTATAAAAAAATGTCTAAAAATTAAGAACAATCAAACCCACTCCCATTTGCTTTCAAATATGGATTTATGATTGACTATGATTATACTTCCTGGTACCCAACATCCAGTTAGAGTAGAGACATGCCACTTAACCGGTGAAATCTTGTAGGCTAATTTTCTAATTTCCACGACCTCCCTTCCAATTCGTCCGCTAATATCCTATTAAGTCGTCCTCCCGTCACGAAGTTGTAATTCTGTCGTTAACAACTAATTACCCATCGGTCCCGATTTCCATCTTAACACTTTATTGGGGGCAATATATCTTCATACACGGTGAGCCTCAACCAACTTTAACCGAAAGATCCTTGAAGTTAGATGATATTTATTGGATACTGTTTTATGTTGCCATAAAAGTACTTTCTAAAAACAACAACAAAAATTCCCAATACAGCATTTTTTTCAAAAATTTTCTTTCAAAATGATAAGCCATACCAACGGCCATACCACGCTGAAAACCCCAGTTCTCGTCAGATCACTGAAGTTAAGCAGCGTTGGACGCGGTTAGTACTTGGATGGGTGACCATTCAAGAATACTGACATGAGTGCTGTTGGCACATCGTGGGTGTGGTGAGCCCACACTTGTAGTTATTTATAACTACAAGAAAAACCTAGAAACACTACCCGAATCGGGTAGTGTCACGCCTACCCTGAAAGGGAAATGGTTTAATGGTATATACAAAAACCTTTGTAGATTATACAGTTCTCGTTTTGGAAGATATCTTTATAATAATTGTTTACTCAGCTTTTAAGCAAAAAGAAGCCTATTATATTTAAAATCCAGAAATTAAAAAAATAAGAATAAAAATAGTTTTTTGAAAAAAGCGCTCTTACGATTTTCGTAATTGCATATAGAAAATATCCAAACATCATCCGAGGAGAAAATTCTGCAAAAAAGCTCCAGTGTTATAATTTTTTAATAACCTTTTGTACTCAAGTAATGTATAACCCTTTGTAGATTCAACAGTTACAATTTCACAAAAAAATTTGGTGTACTCTTTTGACTCTATATTGAATTTTTAACAATTCCCGATTACAAAATTTTTTTATTAAAATTTTTTTTCTTTGAATACAAAATGTTTAATTTCGTGAAAAGCGCTCCCACGATTATTTTTTTTTCGCAAAATATGCGCATACTATGTAAGAATAATATTCCGCAAAAAAACTTTCTGTAATATCTTTTTCAGGTTAAAGTTGATTGAGGCTCACCGAGCATAGGCGCTTTGAGGGAAAAATTATCTTCAATTCAAAATAAGAATTTCGATTAACTTTTTATTTGTTAAAGCTTTTGATCACTTAAATTCAAGCTTAAATTAGATTTTATAAAAGTATTATCATTTTGTTTATCAAGCTATATAAATATAATATTTCTTAGATCCACGAGACAAATGTTTTATTTAACAGGATTTTACCCAATTTTAGGTAAACTTCGAGTCAGTTAAAAAAATATTTAGAGAATTTAGACGTTTGCAAGAAATGAAAAATATTTAATAAATTTTCGGAAATTATTCAGTTTTAAAATATTTTTAATCCTTAATTTTTGAGTAATCTTTCAAAATAAAAAAATTTGTCTTATAATCTTCCAGATTTTTTTCGACATTATCAAATATTCGACATTGTAAAATTACCCACAAAAGAATTTCCCTAATTATCAATATACCAAATGTAAATGATTGAAAAATGTTAATTAATAAAATAATAAAGCAAATAAAGTACTTTTATTTGATGAAATTTTATTTTATTCCATCAGTTATTTATTATTTAAACAATTTTTCATTTGTTTAGTTTCGTAAATTTTTCAAAAATAAAAGCCATTTAAAATTTTCCCAGGAATATTAAGTATATTTGTTTATTATCTTAAAACCGTTCAAAATCCTAGAAAAACTTCAAAACTTCATTTTGAAATCTTCAAAAATCCACATTCTGTTTTCGATTGTTTGAAATTTTTCAAATTTTAAATTGATTTTGAAATTTTTTCGAAACTTTTAAAGAACTTTTAAAATGATTAGCATTTTTATTCAATTTTTTCAAGAAAAACTTTTTTCCTCTCGAAACCTTTTAGAATTCTTAAAAAGCCTTAGAATCGTCCATCTTAATTTATAAAATTTCAGAAATGTTTTAAAATCTTTCTAAATATTCTCTTAAAATTAATTTTTTAAAATAAAAAATGATTAAAAATTTCCGGGGAATCTTAAACAATTTTTAAAATTATTTTTATACCTTCCAAAATTGTTAAAAAGCTTGAGAAATTTATTTCAAAATCTCAAAAAATCTACATTAATTTTTTACATTTATTGCAATATTTAAAAACTTTAATTATTCTCGAAATTTTTCCAAAACTTCTAAATATTTTTTTTAATTATATACATTTTTTCTGCGATTTTTTTTTGCTGCAAAAAAAATGTTTTTTCTACAATCTTTTGAATATACGAAGTTTTTCTAAAATTTTGTAGTTTTGAAAATTAAAAAATTTTGCTTTACAATTTTCTGCAGTATGTTTCAAAAATGTAAGAAATCATTTAACATGTTTTGACAACATTTCGAAAAACAAAAAACACTAACACAATCTCAAATTATTCAAGATTGAACATTTTATTATTTCAAACAAAAATGATTCGATAAAAATCAGTTGTTCAAAAATGGTTATTATTCTTTGAAATCGAGTAATTTTTTATTAAAAATACCAAGAATTTCTGACGAAAAACACTATCGTAATATAACACAAAATTGTTCGAATTTTAAATCGTCTTTGAAATTCAATGATTTTTTTTTAAGGAACCGAGTACCTGTGAAAAACGTTAATGCAACCTGAAACTGTTAAAAAATGTTAAATCTTGTTCGAGATATAATGATTTTTATTTAAAAATATCAACTTTTTGGGTAAAATAATAACGTAACCCAAAATTGTTTTAGAATTATGAACCTTTAAAATCTAATGATTTTCGTTTAAAAATGTAAATCTGATAATTCTTTATTATAAATAGCAATTTCTGGTGGAAAACGCTAATAGTTTAATAGATCCGCCTTATTTAGTTGATATTTCGTTAGCATTAATTCAACGAAAATTAATGGAGCCTTGCAATTATCAGATTTTCATTTTCTTGATTTAAAAATAATAGCACGATTTTTGTTACATTAAACTTCAATTATATTTTATTAGTTAAATTAATATGAAACTGAATGTATCGACAATCCTTATTATTTGTAATTTACCTACAATCAAGCATTATTTTTAACTTAGTTTCAGTTCTTTGCTCATGTTAAATATCATGGTTTTTTCTTTCAAAAAAGTTGAGTTAATATTATAATTTATAATGTCATAATTTAGAAAATAAGTTTTAAAAAAAGATTCACCTTTTTTAGTAAAGGAGAACAATTAAAGTAAAATTTTAATTCAGAAAATATGATTATTTTCTGATACTTCCTGAGCATTAATTTAACAAAAATTAATGAAGTCTGAGATTATTAGATTTTCATTTTCCTCGTCCTGTCGATCCTCCTTAGCCTGCTTCGAAAATAATAGCACGATCTTTTTGAAATTGAACTTTAATTTCATTCC
>CAKNYM010052823.1:762342-780666 GCA_932195095.1 Andricus curvator
TCTTCCTGTCGAGCATCCTCAACCTGGTTTGAAAATAATAGCACGATGCTTTTGAAATTGAACTTTAATTTTATTCCATTAGTTCAGTTAAAATGAAACTCGATTTATCGAGAATGCTTCTCATTCATAATTTGCATGCAAGCATTTTTGTAATCTTCATCAATTATCTACAGCAATAATTTTGCGACAGTGAAAATTAAAAATCATGCAGTGCAGAATATTTCAGTATTTTTCAGAATATTTTAGAAATTAGAGCATTTTAGAAAATTCCAGAATGTTACAAAACGTACGAAAGACACTAATTTATGAAGCTGCTAAAATTGTTCAAAACGGTTTCGGCACATTCTGGAATATTACGGAACTATTTCCAGTGTTTTTATTTTCCAAATGTTAATTTTGCAATTTCTAAGATTTTTCAGAAGCTTTTAAATATTTTCAACCAAAAAAAGTAACAAAATAGTTTTCACAAAATGGTTGAATTTTCAACATGTCAATTAAACTATCAATAAAATAGTTTAATTTTTAACCAAATAGCTGAATTTGCAACCACGAAGATTAATTTTCTACCAAAAACAAATTTTTTAGAAGATACATGAATTTTCAACCAAATATGTAGTTCAATTTTTAACAAAGAAGATTAATTTTTTACCCAATTAGTAGACGAATTTTCAAATGAACGTCCACAAATTCAAGCTAAAACGTAGAATTATTTAGAAAACAGTTGCCTTTTAAACCGCAATAGAAGAATTTTCAACAATAAAGAAACATGAATTTTCAACGAAATAGTTGAATTTGCAACTAAAAAATAAGTCTTCAAGCAAAATGGAGTTACATCTTCAATTTAAAAAACGTCGAATAACTTATATAACTTATAACGTAGATCTTTCTTGGTTAAACAACTTTTGTCTATTCATCTTTTTTAGTACCTTGCGTCGTTTTTCCAAAATTTTTGTTTTATCGTTAATGTTATTTTTCACGATTGAAACAAAAATTACGCATCCTATCAAAAAATGATTAATGAAAAATTTGTAGCTCTTTTCTGAATGAACAACTTTTGTCTATTAATTTTTTTCGTGGTTTGTGTCGTTTGTCCAAAAATTTAATTTATTTTATTCTTAAATCAGTTTTTTATAAATGAAACAAAAACTACGCGTCCCATCAAAAAGTTAATAATAACAAATTTGTAGATCTTTCTTCACTGCACAATTTTTGGCTATTCATCTTTTTTTATATCTTGAATAGTTTTACGGCAAACTGGAATGTTTAATTTTTCATTATTTTTTATGGGATCAAATTTTGAATTTTTGATTTTTCGAAAAAATTCAAAAAGTAGGTATGATAATCTTGTAGGACTTTCGAAAACAACGTTTTTATTTTTTCCACTTTTTTTCCATATCGTGCGTGGTTCCGCTTGAAATGTTAATTTTCGTTTGTTTTTTTGGATTTTGAAAATGCTATAACTCTGATAATTTTATTTTTATCGAAAAATGTCATATAGATAAATATTTCAAGTTTTCGATTACTACAAATAGCCGTACATAGAATTTTTAAATCTTAAGAAAAAATGATCTAACAAATTTTCAAAATGCTCTAACCTTTTAAATTTCAATCCAAAATAGCCGGTTAACGAACATGTTCTTTCTTTTCAGGCCTTAAAGAAGTGTGCCAAAGCACAATCCAATCTGATTATTCTTTCGAAAGTAATCGTGCCTACAATCTACAGACAGACTACAGACTACAGAACGACAGACTAAGTCAAATTTTACATAAAGCCAAAAATATAATATATAATAATAATATAATACTAATAATATATAATGATATATATAATATAATATATAATATATAATAATTTATGTATAATATAATACAAATACCTTCTCATTATGATGAGAATGCAATACATGAATTTTTAACTAAAAAAGATGAATTTTCAACCAAATAGTGCAATTTTTAACTAAAGAAGATGAATTTGCAACTAAAAATGGGGCAGTCAAATTTTCAGTCAAAAAATTAATTTTTAACCAAAAATTAAACAACTTTTCAACAAAATAGTTCAATTGCCAAACAACGAGATAAATCTTCAATCAAAAATATGAATTTTTAACAAAGTAGTTCCACTTTCAACCAAGCAGTTGAATTTTTGACCAAGAAAGATGACTTTAACAAAATCGTTGCATTTTTAAAAAACAATTTAATTTTCAACTGAATAATAGAATTTTTAACCAGACGAAATGAATTCGGAACCTAAATATAATGGTAGACTTTTCAATATAGAAGATTAATGTTTGTCTAAGAATAGCTGTATTTTATCTTTGGTTTCTATGAATTTAGTTTACGTGTAAGCACAAAAAAACGAGAAAAAGGGACATTTTCTTGAAAGCAGGAAAAAAAAGAATTCCTAAAAAAAGGGGAAAAGAGGAGCCAAAATCTTTCGCAAACTCTCTTAAAATTTATCATCAGGAAACCTACTAAACGTCCCTCTAAAATTAGTCACGTTACATTTCGAGTGGGGGTTCACCTCAATGTCGCACATGGTCACTTCATAGCAAATCTGAAAATATAAGGATCATACTTAAATTTAAATTTCCTATTTAAAGAATTAGTCAAAATAGGCTACCTCCGCTACTCCCCCTACATTCCCCTACTTCCCCTACCATCACTATACCCTCCGACTCGCCTTCCCCAACTTCATCCTCCACTACTTTCTCCTCTCTTTGCTTTCCCAGTTAACATTAACCTTCCATCAATTCCTCAACCCTCATTTCCCCGTACTTTCTACTGCCCCTCCCCCAATTTCCCATTATTTTTTACATGACCTACTTCCCCCTACTCCATTTTTCCTTACTTTCCCCATGTTCTCTCCCCTACTTCCCCTACCTCCACACCCCTCATTTTCCCTTACTTCACCTTTCCTCACCTCTCCTGATTCCCCTACCATCATTTTCCTCTACTACTCTTACTTCCCCTTTACTAATTTCCCCCACTTCCCATCTACTTATTTACCATACATCTCCCCCTCTTTCCCCTACTTCCTATACTTTCCCTCCCTTTAACTCTTTTACTACCCCTACTTCCCCAACCCCTTATTTTCCCAACTTCCCCTCCACTAATTTTTCCTCACTTCTCCTTGGAAAAACGTACGACCGACAAATAAAATAAAATGTTGAAAGATGAATTGAAGTAAGAGAATACGAAGATAATTAAATCCGCGGTTGCGCGAAATGAGGGAGGCAAATATGCGACTTGGGTTTTGAGTATCATATAATTTACTAAGTTTGACAAATGAACCTGCTATCATCCAAAGTACGCCAACTATGCGAGGTTTTGGCGCGAGGAACTCTCGTACATTAAAGCGAAATAGTTCTGAACTTTTGTAGGAATCAGCTTCACTGAAAACAAGAGGAACACCGGGAATCGTCTTTTCCGCAAGCGATTTTACACGCTCTCTGTGGTTGGATTCAGAGAAATGTGAATTTCAACGTATACTTCCTCTCTACTCAAATTGATACCTATAATGTTGATAGAGGGCCGAAGGTACTCAGTTGTTAAAAACCCTCAAATAAAAAAACGAAAAGACTGTTTGAAAAAAATTCAATTGTAGATCCTATCTAAACAAATATTGTAGGGGTCACCAGGCAGGACGAAACGGAACACCGGGGAAAGACGGGACACCCGATTTTCTCATAAGTTATATGTTTTTCAGAACTTCTATTTTCAGAAATAGGCTGAAGAACTGAAATACCTGTTCTTAAAAAAGTAAAATATGAAAAATATCAAATAATTGAAGAATAAAGTAAAGGTGAAATTTTAGTAGGTGGATTCTGTTATTTCAAGTAACTTTGAAATTGAAATTAATTTGTAAAAATTTCAATATATATATTTTTTTATAACGCCTAATGCGAATATTAATTATTGACCTTTAAATTAATAATGGAGTTTCATGAATTCTTTGAATACAGGTGTTAAATATTTAGATATGAATGAAACGTAGAATTTGGGGTAGAACGGGAAACGTATTGAGGCGAGAAAGTTATTTTTTTAATTTAGTTTTTATCATACATATTTATAAAGCTTTAATTTTTATTGAAATACAGAGATTAGAACAATTTTAAAGTACGAATTTTAGTCACCTCTTTTTCAGCCATGAATCTTTTATGATATCTCTTATACAAAAAGTAAAAAGAAGTAGATCAAAATATGTAAAAATCTTAGAAAATTTGTCTTACCGAATAAATTTTATACTAAATAAACACAAACCGTAGCTAAATATAACTTTAAGGCCTGTAAAATCATTTTCAGAATCTAAAAAGTAATGTAAAAAGTAATTGGTATTCACGGAAAAAAGTGAATCGTTAAAAAAACTCTGTGAACCAGCAGCTCTAACTATTTTAAATTGAACCGCAGCTTTTCGTCGGTGAATACGTGTAGTAGTAGTAGTATACGTGTAGGCATACGTGTAGTATGCCTTACTTCTGTGAAGAGTAACTTTGCCGATTTCGCATTGTAACGCATATATGTATATGTATATATGCACTGCACGCATTCTATACACGATTTATAAATAGATTAGCTCGAAACTTTCGACAACAAAAATGATGTGAAACGTCGATCGATTTGAAAAGGAAAAAATTATTTTATATATGATTACTGCCAACGGCGATACCACGCTGAAAACACCAGTTCTCGTAAGATCACTGAAGTTAAGCATTGTTGGGCGCGGTTAGTACTTGGATGGGTGACCGTTCAGGAATACGGCGTGCTGTTGGCCCGTCGTGGGTGTGGTGGGCCCACATTGGTAGTAAATATCCACCTAGAAACACTACCCGAATCGGGTAGTGAGGCAATGAACTTTCGAGTTCGAACTGCTAATCAATGTATGTATGTATGATTACTGCACTTAATTTACGATTATTCTTACACAATTGCACGCACAGAGCCTTTTACATATGATCGCACGCTCAAACACTTTGAAAAATCGCCCCCGCTGGAGAATCAAACCCAACCTAATTACCTAAAACCTGTCCTAAAACCTAAATCTAGCGCAAGTGTTAGTCAAGTGAGCTACGGAACCGCTTAGATTTTTCTGACAAACTCTCGGTCAAGCGGTTTCTCTGAGAAAAACGTGGCCAGCTAAGAAATTATAATAAATAATTACTTAACATTTTTTTAATTAATCTCTTACTGATGATTTCTAATATTTTGTAACGAGCTTGGGAAAAATATTTTGCTTAGAAGTATTAACTCACACAGTAAATATATTATTAGTAATTTATATGTATATTATTATAAAATGAATTGAGTTACAATTTTTAAAAAGTAAATATTTTGCATTATTGAAAATTAAGGCTTGAAAAAATGTTTACGAATGAAAGTTTTGGAATTTTGATTTGATTTTATTATCATCTCACTTTATTTAAAACGCAACATTCATTTACATAACTGATATATAAATAAAAAATAGTTTAAACATCGTAATAATATATGAAATGCAAAATCGAGATCACTATTTTAAGATGAGACAAACGTTGAATTGTGATTTAAATTTAAATTTTTTGCACAAATAAAATTTTTCTCATGAGATATGGGGATGCTGAATTAGAATAAAAACTGTTTAAAAAAAAAATATTCGGTTCCGAGAAATTAATATCAGGGTTCACAGTCTTCCCCTGTTTTTCTTAGTTTCCCCTTTTTTCTTGAGATTTCCCTTTTTCCCCCTATTCTCAAAAACCTTCCCCCTTTTCCCCTTTTCTCTTTAAATATACGATATTTGAAAATGTACCCATTATTGAATAATAATTAAAGCAATTATAGCACTTAAATAAATTATTTATGAATAAATAAGGTACACGTTCCAAGTTCAGACCATTACAAATAAATACTCTTAAACAAATTTGTAGATGAAACATTTTAAAGCAAGTTGAAAATGTTAAAAGTGCCGACAGAAGTTATTATCCAATATAAAATTGGAACAGTTACAAAATATATATTATTTTTTAAATAAGTATTAGAAGATTAATACATTTTAGTTGAAATGTACAAAGTTAAATACCTAATTAAAAAATGGAATATTCCAAACTCATCAACTGGAATTTTAAATGTTCTAACTTGAGCAATTTTTAATTTTTTTAAATTTTTACTTGAAAATTTAACTATTTTTGAAACTTTTTTTTGTTGAAAATTAATTTTTTTAAACTCACAATTTAACTTTTCCATTTGTGTTTGAAAATTGATCTTTTTTAGTTGGAAATTCAACTATTTGGTTGCATTTTCAAATTTCGTTCAAAAGTTATATTTTTTGGCAGAAAGTTGGTTAAAAATGTAACTATTTGGTTGAAAATATATTTATTTTGTTTAAAAGCTGTCTTTTTGGTTGAAAATAAAACTACTTTGTTAAAAATGCACTTTTTCAAACTGAAAATTGCAATTTTTGATTGAAAATTATTTTTTGTATTGAAAGCTTATATTTTTGAGTTAAAAATTCGAGTGTATTATAGAAAGTACTTTTTTTGGCACGAAAATTGAATAAATAGGTAGAAAATTGGTAGTAGCAATTCCATTTTTGGTTCAAAGTTGATCTTTTTTATTTTGAAAATTCAAATATTTGGTTAAAAATTTATGTAATCTATTAAGAATTTGTCCTTTTTTTGTAGAAAAATCATCTTCTTGCTTTAAAATTCGACATTTCGAATACAATTTTTTTTCTTCATTGGCTAAAAAATCTTTTTTGATTGAAAACTCAACTCTTGTTGAAAATTCGTGTTTTTGGGTTAAAGATTCAACTGTTTTGTAGAAAATTTGAATTTTCTCTGGAAAATTCAATAGTTTGGTGATTTTTGAACAACTTTGTTAAAAATTCATTTCTTAGTTACAAATTCATCATTTTAGTTAAAGTTTTTTCTTGTTTGTTAAAAAGTAGGTTTTTTAAGTAACAATTGTAATGTTTGGTTGAAAATTAACTTCTTAATTATTAATTCATATTTTCGTGTTGAAAAATCAACTGCATTGTAGAAAATTCAACAATTTGGGAGAAAATTCAGTTTTTTTAATTGAAAATTAATTTTTTGAAACGAAAATATAACTATTCGATTTTTGGATAAAAACTGTTGTTATTAATTCAAAAATTCAACTATTTTGTTCAAAAATTATCTTACTCATTGAAAATTTAAAATTGCGAAATTTAAAAATAAATTTTTTGCTCAGTTACAATTTTTTTGAAAATATGCAAAAATATGTTTTTTTTTTGATTGAGTCATATGCACACATTTAAAAAAAGTTGAATATGTCGAAACTGAAATTTATTCAGCTTGAACCAAAGAAACATTTTTTTATTTTTCTTTTTCGGAAAAAAATGTTTGTCGTGAATTAGGACTTTTGGGATTTCATATCTTTTTTTGCGATTTTCGAACGTTCTAAACACCACGAAAAAAATGTTTCCCATGGATAAAAAATTATAACATGTTTCTTTGGTTCAAGGTGACTCAATTTCAGGTTCGAATCAATCCAAGAAACATGTTTTTGTATATTTTCCAAAAGTTTTCAATAAGGCAAATTTTTTTTTTTAATAAAAAAAAATTGTTTAATTGTAAATTTAAGAAAGAGAACAGAAGATATTAACTGATTTCAATTGTTTTAAATTTAGATTGAAAGTATTAATTATAGTAAGGATGAAATGACAAATCTTGGAAAGAAATATTTATGAGAACAATGTCAAACATATCAAAATTGTGTATTTAACTAATTTTATTTTTTCCCGGACTTTTTTATTTCTCTCTGGACGGGTTTCCAACGATCTAAGTATATCCAATTTTTTAAAATAAATCTTTAATGGCAGAAATCATTGAAAAATCATTAAAAGTTATTTAAAAATGTAACATTTCTTACGAAAAGGTTCTTTGTTCTTTTCGACATATGAAAATAAATGTTTAATCTTTCCCCTATTTTCCCCTTTTTCGTGCGAAAACCACCCTATTTCCCCTTTTTTGAGCTCCTTTTACGCTGTGATCCCTGTAATATCAAAGATCGCGATATCATAGTAGTATGGTAGATTTTATTGTTGTTGAAAATCTGAAAAAAAATTAGAAAATATATTTTTTTCATGAAATGGTAGTAATTTTTACAAATATCAATGTGAAAAGGTTGAAAAAATTATTACTACGTTAAAATTGGAAATTAATTTGAACTAAAATTTTATTACAAATTATTTTTTCAATATTGGTTCAAAAAATGATATGTCAAAAACAATGTATTATTCTACTAAAAAAATATTCTTCCAAATAATATAATATTTGAACTTAGGTGGCTTAATCAAGAACGATCCTAATCAATTTTAGTGTTATAAGAAATTAAAAATATCATAAGCAGAAAATTCCATAGTAGAAATAATGTAAAAAAAAGGATTCTTTTTATATATAATTCTTCATAATATTTTTAAATTCTGAAAATGTTGTACAAAACAAAAAAACAGTAGGGGAGACCGGGTACGGTTGTGACAATTTTCATTTGATCGACTATAATTTTGTCAGTATGCCAGTTAGCTGGATGAAAGGAATTTTTTAGTGTGAAATGTATATTTGTCTACGAATAAATACTACCATTGTGTCCCTAAGTACAATGGTTAATTTATAGGAGCAAATTAGAAAAAAAATAAAAAATGTCACAACCGACCACACCCCAGGGACGGTTGTGACAGTGCTTGGGGTAATAATAATAATTATCATAATAATAATATTAACATAATAATAATATCGTACAAAGTAATCAGTCCTATTTAACCACTAATGTGTAACCTATAAAGATAAAAAACACTTGTTACTCTATCTGTACACATATAACAACAATTACTAAAAGAAATCGAATAAAAATATTTACTTTTTGCTGCTAAAAAGTACTGTAGTCCTCTGCAAGCTTCAATGTCACGCAAAAATTGACGCAATCCTGTGAAGCATGTTCAGAAGGGCCTGCCGCTCCCCTTCCAATATGACGACTGTCACAACCGTACCCTGGCACAACCGTACCCAGTCTACCCTATTGAAGTATAAAGTAGAGTTGTTCACTATGTTCATTTATAATAATTATCTCAACTGATATTGTGATAAAAGAGAAAACATTATAAAATAGTTTCCGATAATTTATTTAATTTTGTAAAATGTCAGTGCGCGGTCTATCTTATATATATTGAAAAGCGAAAATCTGTTGTTTTACTGATAAGCAAGTTATAAGTCGTCCTTCTTTTTTAATTTGATACGGACCGCCTAAAAAATGTTGCGGAGGGGGCCTTCACGTTTCTAGTTGTGCCACTGAACTAACTTACAATTTCAAATAGTAAGGCTAACAATCTCGCGCAGTGCTTATTGCAATGCGAAAAAGCAGATCGAACTCACTTGCAAAAGTCAAACTCACAATTCTTTGCTTACTATGAAAATTAGTTATTCATACAGTTTACATGTTCAAATGTACTATTTCAAATAGTTATTGAAGCTACTTGTTCTAGTAATCTTTCTTTTTACAATTTGAAGTAGTAATGCTGACTTTAGACTTTGTATATTTTCAGATCACTATCTCATTCAGTATCAAAAACTATTTGAATTGTTTCTTGTGCAATGCGAACAAGTAAACTTCAAGTTAACAATACATCAAAGTGAATCTAACTATCTACTTTTTTCCGTGTTGCTTCGCTATGAAATGAAGTAAATTTTATGTCATTTTCAAAAAATGTTAATATTGATAAGGATTTATCTATATAACAAAATTATAAATAATATTACTACACAAAAAAAATCTCTTTTTTTTATTCAAAAATAATTAATAATTAAAGAGTCCCGTATTACCCCAGTGCGTTTCCCGTTTCGCCCCAGGCCCGGGACTAGACGGGACAAAATCACACTTTTTGAATTTGAATTTTTTATTCGTAATAAATTGTTTTGCCATATTTAATTCCTTACGAAATTGAAACATAAAGTTTCACGGTATTCAAATAATAATTTAAATTGTAGTATATCACAGCATATGGTAAATACTTAAATGAAAAAAATAACCTGCCCCATCCCAGCCCGGTCACCCCTAACAATATGTCTTGAAAATCTCGCAACCATTGTTCCTGAAACCCTCATCGACTTTTAGTTATACTTTAAATTGTTTTATACAATAAATCTAAATTTTTAAAAATTAAATCTACAAATAATCCTTTTTAATACGAAAAAACATAGTAAACCTTATGGAGTGGGAAACGTTCAAGCTTTCTAATAATCTTGCGTTGTTGAATTCAAACTTTAAAATTCGCTAATAAATTATTGAAAATATTCTACATGTTTTATGATAGTGCTTTTCGCTAGAAATTAGATTTTTTAAACAAAAGTCATCCTCAAGATTCCCAATTATCAACAATTTTAGGTTATGTTAGCGTTGTAAACCGTAAATGGGTATTTTCAGACCCAAATGATTGGATTTTAACGATCAAAAATTTTTCAACCGTTTACGTTTTTAGGGTTTGTTAGCGTTTTTCTTTTACAGGAAATTTACATTTTAAAATAAAAATCATTAGATTTTAGAGAATCATAACCTTAGAACAAGATATGCAACGTTTATACAGTTTCAGTTTAAATTAAAATTTTGCACAGGAAATCGGTTATTTAAAAAAAAATTGGATTTCGAAGAAGATTTACAATTTTGAACTATTTTCTGTTATGTCATTTTACCATTTTTCGTCGAAAATTATTTTTATTTTCAATAAAAGATCTGTAGATTTCAAGGAATATTTGCAATTTTTTAAGAATTTTAACAGGTTATGTTGGTATGTTTAACCTAAAATTGGCATCTTCAAACAAAAATTATTAGATTTAAATCCAATGATTTTTGTTCAAAATCATAAAATTTACAAGGTTGAACAATTTGGGATTGTGTTAGTGTTTTTTGTCGGAAATTGAAGTTTGTACTAAAAAATACTGTTATATTATGGAAGTATTTTTCGCCTGAAATTATTGGTATTGAAATTAAACAATTATTATATTTCAAAGAATATTAACAATTTTTCAGGAACTCATTTTCATTTAAAATGATAATATTTAGAAGTTTGAACAGTTGTGGATTGTGTTAGCATTTTTGTCAGAAATTGACATTTTTTTCAAAAATCATTAGAATTTAAAGAGGATTAATAATTTTTGAACAATTTTAGGTTACGTTGTTGTTTTACATCAAAATTTGGTATTTTAAAACAAAAATAATTATAATTTGATCAAGATTTAGAGTTTTTTGACAATCTTGCATTATGTTAGTGTTTTTCGTCGAAAATTGGCATGTTTCATAAAAAATAATTAGGTTCAAAAAAGATAAACATTTTTTGTACAATTTTTCACCAAAAATAGCCATATAGAAATTTTAAAGAAGATTTACAATTTTGGAACAAATTTAGGCTATGTCAACATTTTTCTCCTGAAAAAACAAGACAAAAAATATTAGGTTTAAAAGAAGATTTACAATCCTAAACAATTTTTTGTTATATTATGTTAGTGTTTTTCGTATAAAATTGGTATGGTTAATAACAAATCATTTAATTTCAAAGAATGTGTACAATATTTAAACAATAATAGGGAAGGTTAGAGTTTTTCACCGCAAATATTATTTTAAACAAAAGTAATTTGACTTCAAAAATTAAACTTACAATTTTTGAAGAACATTAGGTTGACTTATGGTTAAGTGTTTTTCGTCAGAAAGGGGCATTTTTAAACAAAAGTAAAAAAGTTTGATTGTCTATATATTGTAAAAAACTATTATATATAATTTTGAAGTTCAGGCATTAGTTTTTTATTGATTATTATAAATATTTCCCTTGCTTTTATTTTGTATTATTTTAGATAATAGATACTATGAAATAAAAATGTTTTGTATGGCACTCAGAAAAAGATAACAACTCGAGGGCTAGATTCTCAGCGCGCGAGTTGCATCAGGTTGCGTCATGCGTCCAAATCTAACAGAAATGATTCATGCAACCGTGCCTGTTTACGTTTAGATTCCCTCGGTTTAGGATCAAGGTGACTGCAGAACATGTCCAAAACCGTCCTTATATCGGGGGTTGAGTATAGTTGAATAAAAATTTTCTTACTAAAATATTATTTTAAATTATTCATGTCTCCTAATTTATTTAGAGCTTTTCTGCTTATAATTTCCTACCATGCGATAAAGAAAAAAAATCAATGATAGTCGGAGACAATTTTTATTCTCTCATGGGGCCATCATAATCAAACTTTCTTCCATCCAACGCAGAGTTCCATCATTGTTTTACGAGGCACTTCATCTTCCTTGTCTTCTACGACTCTCAGCCAATCAAATCATTCGTTCAACAAAAAAACTGCTTAAAAGAACTTTATCTTTTACCTCAATTCTAAGTTGTATTCCATAAAAAATCCATCGATGTTTAACTACAGAGTAAACAAAATTTACGATAAAATTTATTGATGAAATTAGTCAGATATGGCGATGACACAGAATTGTTTGGGGCCGAAATGAATTGTTTTCTAAGGCAAAACATGTGAAACGTATTGCATGTTTTTCACCAAAAATTTTTTTTCCCTAACTTAGGGCCATTTTTAGGTGAATTATGCAAAAACCCAACAATTTTCTTCAAAAAGTTGTACCTTGGGAACATATTAACATAATCTAATTTTTTGCGGCAGTTGTACGGAAATCTACACTCTATCCAATTCCTTAAAGAAATTTGAAAATTTTCAAAAAATTACTAAAATCTCGTGAATTAAAAAAAAAATTTCAATGTGAATTTTCTCAAAAAGGCCACCTATGATGTTTTTAGACTTATAGCATTACGAGGGAGATATCCTGTGCATTTTGTCCTCGCTCAACTTTTTCAGGTGAAATATGAGACAAGTATCTTTTGTTTTTTACCAAACAATTTTTTTCATGAATTTAGTTTTTTTTTTATATTTAGGTGAATTATGAAAAAATTTCCGATTTTTTAAAAAGCTGTATTTTGAGGACAAATTACAGCATTTAATTTCCTTGACAGCAACTTATTGGGAAATCTACACTCTTTCAAATTCCCTAGAGAAACTTAAATTTTTTTAAAAATCATCGAAATGGCGTAAATTTTTCGAAAAAACTAAAAAGTGAATTTTTTCAAAAAGGGTGTATTCGTTTTTTTCTTCAGATTTATAGAAATATAAGCAAGATATCCTGTGTGTTCCTTCGTCGCTAAACTATGTATTTAAAATAGAATTAATTTTTCAAAATACCAATACTTTTTATTAATTCTTAGTTTTAAGTCTTAATAAAACTAAAATCATATGTATGTATCTACAAAATATACAGTTAAAAAGTTTAGAAATATCAGATCATTTATATTTCAAATAAAAAAAATTGATGAGATTATGATTTTTGCTGTTCTGGTTTGATTAATTTTACTTCTTACTCTAATTAGTAAAAAAAAATTATACTTGAAGGAGAAGAAAAAACCAGAAAATTCAAAAATAGTAAAGTATCCATTTTCTTATTTAAAATCTAAAAAATCTCATATTTCTGAATTTTTCGAAAATTGTCATAGAATTACGCAAGTGTAACAGAATTTTGGTAAATTCACCTTGAATTATGAAGAAAAATGCATAGTTTTCTGTTACATATAACGGAATAAAACTTTACATTACTCGAAACTTAATTTTTTTGTTACAAGTTTCGTGATTTTCAGATACAATGTATCAGCAAATTCCGCAATTGTAACTGAAAATTACGAAATTTCCAACGGAATTTTTCTAAAATCAACTTAAATTGACGAAACTTGTAACTTATTTTTCCTCAATTTATCATAATTTTTTGAAATTTATCATCGGGATGACATAATTTTACGGAAAAATGTTGAAAAATACTAAAAATTTATTTACCGAAACAGATAACTTGCGAAAAATTTCGGAAATTTTAAATTGAAAAAAAAATGAAGCTACCGAAAATATCTATTAAAAAAATTCAAATATTCCAAGAATAAAAGTTAACGAATTATTAAATTTCTGAAATGACATAATACAAAACTTTTAAAACCGGAATTTTCAAAAATCCACAAGTTCAAACCGAAATTAGGAAATTCTCGAAATAAGAAAATTCCCGAAATTCCAAATTAATGAAGTCGCAAATTCCGAAAAAATTGAAATCTATGCAGTATAGTACATACAACATAACTTAATCTATTATTCTAAGAAATCAAAAATATTAAATGCAAACATTTTTTGCTGTTGGGAATTTAAAATTTTGTGGATTTGCTAATTTCAAAAATGTACTAACTTCATGAAGTTAAAATTTCGGGATTTTGATCATTCTTGTTTCAAAGTTTCGGAAATTTCTCAATTTTTTTTAATATTCAAAATTTCGCAAATTTTCGAGTTTGGTAATTATATTTTCGGTATTTTTCAAAATTGGCGTTTTTAATTTTTTTTTTGTAAATTTGAGGTATTTCATGCCTTATTATCGTTTTACGAAACATGTAACTTCCGAAATTGTTTCCTTAAATTAAGAACGAAATTTATAATATATGATTGAAGCTTCTTTAAAACATAAAACTATAAATGTTTAAAAAATAATTGATATTTTGACAAATTTATTTCAGATTATAAAATAATAAGTTCATATTTAGTTAATATCAAGTTATTATCACAGGATATCTTTCCTTAAATTACTATGCATCTAAAAAAAAAAAATAACACAATCAATGGTGGCCTTGTTGAGAAATTTCACTTTGTATAGTTTGCTCTTAAAGTGTACTTAATTTTGGTAATTTAAAAAAAATTAAAGTTGCTTTGAGGAATTTAAAAGAATGTATATTGTAATACAAACTGCCGCGAAGGAAATTAAATTAGGTAAATTTGTTCCCAAGATACAACTTTTTAAAAAAATTTTCTTTAATCTTGTCATTAATCTAAATATAAAAGTGGCCCTAGGTTGGTGAAAATTTTTCTCCTTAAAAAACAAAAAATACGTGTCTCACATTTTCCTTTGGAAAACAGTATATTTTAGCCCCAAAGAATTCTTTAGTCGACTACTCGGCGCTATTTGAAAGTATAAAAAAAAGTGGCCAAACTTTCTAAATTGAATAAAAATATTTGAAGATAGATTTAGGTGGAAATGCGCAACAGGGGACAAAATTGCTTTTTATAAATTAAGTTTTGCCTGGATCGTCTCGAAATGAAGTCTTGTAACTTTCTAAACGAAATTACGAATGAGAGTGAAGTTTCACCTACTCTTGTTAGAATGAGTCAAGATGCTTAACAGAGTAAATAAAGGAGTTTGTAATGAAGTCCTGAGCTGACTCATTGACTTTTCTTGAGAATGCTCACTTTCTCGAATTTCGAGACTATTTGAAATCCCATGGCTCTATTCCGAGATAATGATGGTATAGTTGTTCGGGCTCGTTTCAAAGAACTTTCGGCATTATCGAATATTGAGTCGATAAAGGTTCGCAGTTTCCCGTTTAGGCGTATAAATTTTCGAACTCTTTACTAGTATCCAGTCGGAGGTTGATCGGGGTGGCATAAAATTCCAACCGGAAATCGCATTCGCCCGCAACCAGCGGAAAGAGGCCTTGATTAACGAGCGTGTTATTGGTTCCTCGGTTATTTGTAACGAAGGTGTATTGCAAAGCCAATCGTACGATTTTTTTAACCTCTTGCTTCTGCGTCGAATTAATTTTTTTTTGAAAATGTCCATAAATATTTTAATTTGGTGAAAATTAATTTCAAGAAACACCTGTGGCTATAAGTACTTTGAAATACGGACCTTATGACCTCATTAGGAGTCGCGTGGCTTGGAATATTTAAGATCATCTTAAATTGCATTTATAATGGAAAAGAAACTATAAAAGATGTATAAAAAAAATAACCTGTCAGTTTCCAAAACGCTTTTTGATATTATTATGTCATAATGGTTATTTCTTTTATTTAATATATTGAAAGAAATATGTAGAAAAATTATTTCAATATATGAAAAGAATTATTATTTATTTTTGTCCAGTTTTATACTAATCCTACGAAATCTTGTCATTATGACCGCCTCTTTCGATTTCACTTTGTGAAAAATTTGAAATTTTTGCCACGACATTGGATCTACCATTTTTGATTTTTTAATTTTTACGTCAAATTCAAAGTCAGCGAACCTGATAATCACCTTATACGGATTTTCAGACAAATATGTAAAATATTTGTCCGCCATATTGGGTTCTTCATTTAAAATTTTTGATTTTGGACAACAAATTCTAAATCAGAGACCCAAAAATAAATCAATATATCAATAATACAAATCCGACGAAATCTTAAAATTAGGATCCACATATTGGATTCCAAATTTTCAGTTGTTGAATTTTTACATCAAATTCGAAGTCAGCGACCTAAAAAAACCACCTTATATTAAGTTTCATATAAATAAGTAAAAGTCTAAACTTTGGTCGCCATATTGGATCCTATATTTTTAATTTTTTAGGTTTTAAAACTTTGACATGAAATTCGAATTGCTAACAACCCCAAAAAATCTGTGATACCAAGCTTGATACACATACGTACAAATTTTGAAATTTTGGCTGCCATATTGGATCCTTTATTTCTAATTTGCAAATTTTGACATGAAATTTTAAATGAGAGACCCCAAGAACCCCCTCATACCACGTTTCATAAAAACATGTAAACATTTGGAAATTTTGGCTGACATTTGCATCCTTTATTTTAAATTTTCAAATTTTAATATCAAATTCAAAATCAGATACCTGAAAAACCCTCTTATACCACGTTTCATTAAAATATGTGAAATTTTTTTAATTTTTGCTCGCATCTTTGTATCCTTAATTTTTAATTTTTCAATTTTGATATCAAATTCATAATCAGCGACTTCATAAATTCCCTTATACTATGTTTTATAAAAATCTGACGAAATATTCAAAATAATGACCACCATATTGGATGCTGAATGTTTATATTAAATTCAAAACCAGTGATCCGAAAAACTGCCTTATACTGAGTTTTATACAAATTTAAAGAAATATTAAAAATAATAATAGCCATATTGGATCCACCATTTGAAATATTTGGAATTCGATATTGAATTCAAAGTCCGCGACCCCAACAAACTCCCTTATACTAAGTTTGATAAAAATTGGACGAATTATTAAAAATAATGAACTACATATTGGATATGCTATTTGAAATTTGGGAACTTTGACATCAAATTCGAAGTCAGCGACCTAAAAAATTTCTTATACCAAGTTTTACTCAAATATGTAAAAAAAATTTATTTGGTCCGCCATATTGTATCCTTTCTTTATATTTTTCCAATGTTGACATAAAATTCTAAATCAGATACCTCAAAAACTCCTTCATAACAAATTTCATTCAAATATGTAAAAATAGTGAAATTTCGGCAGCCATATTGGATCCTACATTTTTAATCATTAAATAATTTAATGGTAAATGTTAATATCAAATTTAAAATCAGAGACTCCAAAAACTTCCTTATACTAAGTTTTATAAAAATGTGACGAAATATTAAAAATAATGACCGCCATGTTGGATCCTAAATTATTAATTTTTAAATTTTAATATCAAATCCAAAATCAACGACTTTAAAAACTCCCTTATACTGAGTTTTATATGAAACTGAAGAAATATAAAAAATAATGACCACCATATTGGATCCGCCATTCAAAATCTTAGAACTTTGACATGAAATTCGACCTCAGGGACCCAAAAAAATCTCTTATACCAAGTTTCATACAAATATGTAAGAATTTTGAAATGTGGACCACCATATTGGATCCTTTATCTCTATCTATAACGTTTTGACAATTCAGAAACAGGAGACCAAAAAATCCCTTATACCACGTTTTGATACAAAGATGTAAAATTTTTGAAATTTTGGCCTTCATATTGGATTTTCCATTTGGATTTTGGGAACTTGACATCAAATTTGAAATCAGATACCTCAAAAAACTCCTTATATCACGTTTCATTCAAATATGTTAAAATTTTGAAATTTCTGTCGCCGTTTTATAAAAATCTGACGACATTAAAAACGATGACCTCCATATTGGATGCCCCATTCAAAATTTTAAAATTTACATCAAATTCAAAATCAGCAACCCAAAAAACTCCCTTATACGAACTTTTATTCAAATCTGAGGAAATACTAAAAATAACGACTGCCATATTGGATCCGCCTTTAAAAATCTTAGAACTTTGACATGAAATTCGACCTCAGGGACCCAAAAAATTCTCTTATACCAAGTTTCATACAAATATGAAAGAATTTTGAAATGTGGACCACCATATTGGATCCTTTATCTCTATC
>CAKNYM010052823.1:781771-836795 GCA_932195095.1 Andricus curvator
ACGAGATACATAGCGGTGACTGGAGTTCAGACGTGTGCTCTTCCGTCATATTATTTCCAGATAACTGCATGCTCGTAATTGTTATCGATGATTATAATAAACAGCTGATATCGCAATGCGCTCATTTCATTGAAGCGGCTATAATCTCACCAATACTCTAAATCTGAATTATTGATAGAAGACCGAGTTTGATATTAATTCGAGTTTAATATATTTCATATCATTGCTTTTTTTACAAAAGAAGTTTGAGATTTAAAAAAATTGTAAGCTATGATAAATCTAAGCAATTAAGTGCAGGATGGCGCAAATTTCAATACGTAAATATTTATATTAATCTATTTATTACATTTATAGAAAGTGTTATTTCAATATTTAATATTTATAAAGTCATTTTTAAATAATATTCAAGGGAAAAAATAAGTCAATTTTAATAAAAATTCAGATGAGCAAAGTTTCTATACATTCAGAACCCACGGAATCCATCTGTCATAGTTATACATAATTAGGGAAAAACACATTTTTCACACTATATTTCTAATTAAAAAACACCGTTCTTTTCCAAAATGACATAAGTCCTCCTCATTATTCAAATTTTTTTCCCCTTTGAAAAATGAATAAACCCTTAAATGTCCTCTTTGGTCAGTTTATTTGGTCGTGTTTTAAAAATATGTAATTGAAAAATATTTCGAAATTCAATTTCTGATGCTGCCTTTTAAAATAGATTTATTAATTTTTTTTTCTGGTATGCCTTACGACTATTTTAAGGCTAGAAATAAAAAGAGCTCGATCTATTAAAAAAAATTGATTTTTCTTCTTTTTACAATTTTTTTCCCGTTGAAACCTTGATTTGATTGAAATTAAATATAATTTAACTTCCGGCTTATTTGTTTTCTAAATTTGTAAAAAATATTTTTAACTGAAACGCAAAAATAATGCTTGAGGTAAAATTCTAATAATATAATAATAATGTTTATTAATAAATAATATCTTTCCAAAAATCAGGTCTCTGGAAACAAAAGTATTGTATGATTTTAAGAATTGAAATGATATTATCAGACATGCTTTATGAAACAAAACAAATTATTTATTAAGAAAAAAGTTCAAACTTATGAAAAATTATTATTACGACAATAGTTCTCGTAACTGATTTCTTTCTTAATATTACTTCTGATAATTTCAATGAAAATAATGAAATTTTAAACAATCATGGCTTATTTTGTCAGAAACATTCCCTACTAATCTACTGTTTCCAATTTTAAAAATAAGTATATCATCTTTAAATATAGTTATTTTTTTAAAATGTTTTCTTTCAGAAAAATTATTTTAACAATTTCAGCCATAGAAAAATTTACTTTCAAATTGGAAAAAATAGATATTATTTATATATGAATGTTTAGAGTATGTTTTCTCCGAAAAATATATTATTTTAATTCTGATAATCATAGAAAAACTATTTTTTCAGAGACCTGATTTTTAGCACTAGATTAATATATATTTAAAAAATCGGTTTTCTCATAAAAGCGGTTTCCAAGAATTTCAAACATTATTGCGCAAGAAAAAAAGTATTTATTTAAATTTCCAAAAATGAAAATGTGCTTTAATATAAATTATACTATATCTCATTCTTTCTTCTAACCTCGCGATGTCAATAAAACAGTCATCAGTTTTTGTAATATTAATTTAGATTAATTATTTAATTGTTTAAGTATTTTCACTGAAAGCTTATATTTATTTTTGACAATTTCAATAAATAAATCTTTCCTGGCGCAAAAATGTTTAAAATTATTTAAAATTTTATTTAAAAAAATAATGAAAAAACGATTTTTGGAAAAAGATAGTTTTTATAGTAAAAGAGATCATAACATTTTGAAAAAGGACAATTTTTCGAATGGAATGAAAATAAATGGAACTTGTTTAATTTCTGAATGAGCGAGTTTAAAATTGGATAATTTCAAATTGAAAGTGATCGAAAGTAGAAAATTTTAATACAGAAACTCTCGAAATTGAAGAAATTAAAAATTAAATTTGGAACATTGGAAAATTGGACAATCTCATTAGAAAGGAGTTGAAATTGTATCGTTTCTAATTCCAACCGGTCCAAATAGAATTCAGAAGATTTAATCATTTAAAATTCAAAGGAGTTGAGATTGTATTATTTCTAATTAAAATCGTTCAAAATTGAATGATGAAAAATTTAAAACTTTAAATTTAAATAATTTTTAATTCCATGCAATTAAAATTTGAAAAATTTAAAACTAAATTGACTATTTCAAAGTCAAAGCTGCTGGAATTGTAGAATTTTTCACTGTCGTTCTATTTAATCAATTAACATTGATTCGACAAATTTTTCTAAAATAAAAAAATAAAGTCACCGTCATTTTCACCTTTCAAAATGGGAGAATATTCAATTATAAACGTTTAAAATTAAATTATTCCAGTGAAACGTTCAAAATGATAGGTAATTTTAAATCGAAAACATTAATAATTTTAAAAAATTCTGCCCCGGAACGTTGAAACATAAACGAATCCGAACTACATTCAGAACTGAACAATATTTTAGTCACTAAAAATTGTGATATTAAGACTTTTTTATACTCAAGCCCTTAAAATTGTTATTCATTCAAAGTAAATTTAAATTAGTCAAAATAAATATTTAAAAAAAATTTAATTATACCTTTAAATATTGAACACTTTTAATTTTAATTTTAAATGGAAAATCATAACTTATGAAATTCAAAATTAAAGAAATCAGTTCCTGATGTGACAATTTCAGACGGTTCAATTTTTATTTATTTTTATTTTGAACAACGAAATTTTTGCCTTTTTAGCTTCAAATCGTTTAATTTTGAACACTTCCTTTAGAATTATTATTCATTCTTAAAATTTTACACACAGGCATTTTTAAATTTTCAAATATTTATTGTTTTAAATCTTCAACTAAAAATTGTAAAATTTTAAGATATTACGTTGAAAATTAAAAATTAACAAACAGAATACAAAACAAGATTAGCATAATTATATTATTCGAATGTTTTAAATTGCTCAATTTAAAATTTAAAATGTTCAATATTTTGGAACGTTTTCAAATAAAAAATAATTTGATTTTTAATCCCTGTTTCTAAAATGTTCTCATTTTTAAGGTTTTAATTTTAGAAATCACTGTCTTAATTTGTCATTGTTTGGAATTTATTCTAGGGCATTTAATCAAGAATTATTCAATTACAAATGCTTTAAACTGAAAATTATGCAAATATCAAGTCTTTCGAATTAAAATTCTACGATTTTGAAAAATTAAATAAATAAGACAATTTTTTACGTTTAAAATTGAAATCAATCAATTTAGAATATTCAAATCTGAAATCATCAAATTCGTAACTGACTAAAATTGAACCGAACAATTCACGATATCCAGATCTAAAATTATTTGATTAAAAACTGGTTATGAAAGTCTTTAATTTGTATTTTGCAATTTTGGAAGATTTATTAGTAAAATTATTATTAGTATTTTCCATTAGTATTATTAGTAAAAAAATGAATTGCATTCAAAAATATAATTAAAAATTGAAATTATAGAAATTTTAAAGATGATAAATATAGTTAATAAGTCCAGTCTTTGAGTACAAAAAAGTTAATTTTTGTCGACCTGTGTTATTGAGCCTTTGAATTAAAAATTTATGAATTATAAATTTTGTAAGCTCAAATTGAAAAATGGTTAACTAAAGAAAATCGGATAGGCTGCATACAATTTTCACCAATTTATTTATGTTACTTAGACATGTCTCTCTTATTCATTAGGTTCTAAGGTATCCCATGTTTCTATTGTTAATTTAAATATTTTTGTATTTTTGTGCGATGAACGATGTACTTACTAATCCTGACTATATGACAATATGATTAACATTCATATTTTTTTACTGTTTCAGGTGAGTACTTTGATATTGAGATCTCAGCTTGAAATAGATGCATTTGTGTCGCTTTTTTCAATCGTAAGTAACGATTTTCATCTGGTTTATCTTTCTTCAGTTCCTAATTTTCATTGATGTCTTTTTAATAACAAATGAGGAATCATTTTATTTTATTTAAATGACCGTGATAAATTTTGGTGAACCGCGAAAAGTCCGGAAAATGTCCAGGATTTTTTTCCTGGATTAAAACGGCCTCCTTCGATTAGGAATATTCTTTTTTTCAGATTTTTCTTTCTTTCTTTTCCAGATATTCATCAAGAATTGAAAAAAATTTAGTTAATTTGATACTTTTGTTCTTTCCTATTTAGGTCAAATTTCGGAAATTGTTCAATCTATGTTGCAAAAGTTAAAAAACCGTAGAATTTTGAGAATTCTATTCAAAATGGATTCATAAACTACGTTACCAATTTGAAGATGTCCACGAAGTTAGCACAACAACCATAATATATCCAACTTTTGTTTAATGGAATCGTCTGCTCATCGTTTGGTCATGTCTGGAAAATAAATTTTGTCGTTTGGACGGAAAAACTCAAAAAGATATTCAATTTTCAAAATTGAAATGGTAACTTCACGCTGCACCACAAATTTTAATTTTTCTCAAAAATTCTTTTACCAATCGTTTGGATGTTGTTTGGACGCATTCGAAAACTCACTTTTAACGTTTGCACATCGAAGTTGTGTGAGTTATCGAATAAAAAAGTCATCAGCACCATACTCGCAAGCGGCGCCTTCTCAAGTAGTAGTGGCCTTCTGTGGTCAGCCATATGCTTCAATAGATATAATGATTCAGACATCCTGAAAAGAAAATTTTTCAAAAAATCAAATTTTTAGAAGACATGCATGTGAGCACGCAATTTGCGTTAATCGACCCCCTCAACGCAAAAACTGTGGGACCGAAAATTTCTAAACATTTTACAAATTTTTTGATTATCTAAATTTCTGTATATTTTCAAAATTTCAAAAAATGCTAAGATGTTTAAAATTTCTAAAACGTTCCAAATTTCTAAAATTATTAAAATTTCTGAATTTTATGAAATTTTTTTAAATTTCCTAAGTTTTCTAAAGTTTCTATAATGTTAGAAATTTCTATAAAGTGCGAAATTTTATAAACTTATAAAAATTTCTAATATTTCTGAATTTTATCAAATGTTAAAAATTTCTAAAATTATTCGAAGTTCTAAGATGCTCGAAATTTTTTAAATTATCAAAATTTCTCAAATTTCTGAAATGTCAAATACTTATAAAATAAAATAAAAATTAACAAAATATGTTAGAATTTAAAAAAATTTAGAATCTTTGAAAATTTGTTTGAAAACATTAGAAATTTTGATAATTTTAGAAATTTTGATATTCTTAAAAATGTAGATCATCTTAGAAATTTCAGAAATTTTAGAAATTTTGATAATTTAAAATTTTGTTCAACATTTAAAAAATTTTTTTTAATTTCAGAAATTTTCAACATTTTAGAAAATTTAAAAATATGCGGAAATTTAGATGATCCACAAATTTTTCAAGTTAAATTTTCGGTATCGGTATCGGTATCGGTATATAATGTTTTATCATTTGCGTATGAAGTCACTTTTTACTCCTGAAAAGTAGAACTTTAGCCCCGCTTCAAAGGAATGAAGAACGGCTGAAATCAAGCATTTCTTCTAAAACTTTGGTTGTTTGAAAAATTTTCTTGTCAGGATGTCTGGTTCATCACATTCTATTTAAGGGCATGGCTGACCAAAGAAGGTCACTTCTACTTGAGAAGGCGTCGCTCGCGTGTATGGTGCTAATGACTTTTTTTTCGATCACTCCTTCTTAATTGAAAATGGGTTTTTTTCGGTCGAAAAGTCATATATTTTATTGAAAATTCGTGTTTTTTTGTTAAATTTTAAATATTTTTCATTCAAAATTATAATCTTCTTTGGTTGAAATATCAGCTATCATATGTATCGTTGAGAATTCATATTTTTGGGTTGAAATTTAAACTATTTGGGCAAATTCATATTTATTCGTTGATAATTAAATTTTTTTTTTAGAAATTCGTCTTTTAGGTTAAAAAATGTATCTATTTTTTTTTAAATTCCATCTTTTTTTATATAAACTGCAAATTTTTGTTCAACAATTTTTGTATTTTGTTGAAGATTTTGTTTAAAAATTAAATTATTGATTAAAAATGGAACTATTTAGTAGCGAATTTAGTTTTTTGTTTAAAATTAAAGTAATTGGTTGAGAATTGAACAACTTTGTTAATCTTTTCAAAGATTCACCTCTTTGGTTGAAAATTCAACTATTTCGTTGAAAATTCGTTTATTTTTGCGGTTAGAAATTAATTTTTTCTTCGGAAAATGTAACTATTTTATTTTTGTTTAAAAATGTAGCCTCAATAATTTAAAAATTCATGTATTTTGTTAGGAATTGGTCTTTTGGTTTCCACATTAATTTTTTTCAAAAGAATGTATTGCCCAGAATAATACAAAATTACAGTCGTTAACGAGGGAAAAGTGTGTGTGTGTGGGGGGGGGGGATAGCAGAAAATTGATAATGTATTTTGTGGATGGCCCCTAACGATTGGTAAAGATCATTCAGCTAAAACAATTCTTATAAAGTAATAAAATTATTTATTAATAATTCTTATGAAATAAATTTCAAAAATTGCAGAATTTTGTAGAAGAGCATAATAGTGACGTTTGTTTAAAATATTATCATCGGAATGTATTTGCTAGACACAAAAAGAAAAGTATGGATCAAGATTTTAATCGGAATAATGTTAAAATTTTATATTGTGAAAGTGATGAGAGTAAGGGAGAATTTAGGAAAATATTTTACAGTAAAAAAAGAGTTATTATCAATTTAAAAACTGATTCAGGGAAATTAAATAATGCTCATGATAGCATGATTGATTATATTTAGCAATAAGTTTCCATACATTTTCCTTTCTTCTCTTTTTTCAATTCAACTTTAATTGAGTAGGTTTCCTTGACTGTTTCTTTTTTTGTTGAGATTTGCAATTCTTGTAGTATTTTGGGTGTGCTTCTAGTCACTAGTCAGATTTCCTAGGGAGAAGATCCTTGTTTCCTCATGGGTTTTGAATTGTTGAAAAATTTGTTTTTATTACCTTAAAACGGATGTCGAATGAACACTAAAACGTTGGTAGATTTTTTGTAAATCCTGACGGATACAAAGAATTTGAACAACGGATTTGTTTTTCGCACATCAAAATCATTTGGATTGGACCTAGTTCGGTTTTAAATAAAAAAAAAGTTAATTTTTTCGGCCTGTGGTATAATATCAGGTCTGTCCGAAAAGTATCCGGCCTTGTACTCTAACTTTGTACCTAGTTGTACTATTGTCAAAAATAGGTATTAATCATTTAGAGGGCAGGCCTCTGTAAGGCCCCTACGAAATGTTGAGTCTGATTTGTGAAAAACTGACGACTGAAACCTTCACCACGACAACGCACCTGTCTATTCATCGCAGCCTATTCAGCAATTTCTGGCGAAAGACGGCCTTACACAACTTTTACAGCCCCCATACAGTCCTGCACCCAGAAAAAAATTTTTCTTGAAGCAAATAAACTGTTTTGTTGGATATACATGAAAAATTTGGTTGAATTAAAGAAATTTTTGTTGATTCAACAAAATATTTGATTGACCGAACCAATTTTTTTGGTTGAATCAGCCAAATACTCCATCTACCAATAGATTTTGTTGAAACCACCAAAAAATTGAGTTGGGTCAACAAAATATTTTGTTGTCCATATAATAACCAAATTCTATGGTTGAACCAAAAAAAATGTTGTTGATTCAAGCAAATCCTTTTCTGAATGTAGCTGATTCCCCAATTGAAGTATTCTCTAAGATGCAAAAAGATTTCAAGACGTAGAGGAAATAAAGCAGAATGCGACGAAGCAGCAGTTAGCTATTCCGAAAGCTGACTTTAAGGTATGCTTCCGAAAGTTGGAGGATCGCTGGCAGAAGGATGTGGCTTTTAAAGGGAAGTACTTTAAAGGGGATGTCATTGTCATTGACCAGAATTAACTGTTCCTTCTGGTACACCACAAGGTCGGATACTTTGCGGATAGATCTCGTATATATAATAGCAATGTATTTTGCAAAGTCGCTTTTGCCCCGACAAGGGCTGGAATTTCTTGATTAATATCAGTAAAAAACTGTAATATCCTGAAGAATTTTTCATGCATCTCTCCTAGAAAAACGTCACGCCACAGTATGCTGCAATTCGTTGTGAAGGAATTATGCATGAATTTTCACGAAGTGCCTTCTGCTATAGTCCTGCTAGCCATAATCTACGAGCAGATGCAAAAGAGTCGGGAAAGCAAAAAATAGTTGTGAGGGATGAATGGGGAAAAGGCGAGCCGACGGGGAAAAATGTCGAAAAGTTTAAAGGGGTAAGGTCGTCAGGGAAAAACCGCGGGATCCTCGTTCTGAAAGACGCGCCGAAGAGAGCGAGAGAAGCCGAGCGACAGGGTGAGAAATTTTAGTTTTATAGTAACTTGAAAAATTACCGGCCGTTCAGGGTGTGAAAAATTGCCGATAACCCACGTCCTTACCCCTTCCCTAAACATCTCTTCTTCACCAAGATCCTCACCAACGTCTCCGAACATCCCCATCCCTTTTTCGTTGAAGTCTGCTCACTCCGTCTTTCTTTAAAGTATACGATCCCCATGCTTTTCCTTCTTGGACGCTCCGCGGTAAAGTGGGTAAACTTTTGAATAATTATCGGGTATATCGAGTCTAAAATATTGGCGTGCACGGAACCAGGCAGCCAGAAAATTGGAATTACTTCGATTAGGTCGTAATAACGTGCTTGGACGGAGCGCATATGCAAAGATGGGATTCTGATTATAAATACTGTTGATATTTTATACGATTCTGAGCAGAGGAGAGGCAGATTAAAAATATAATATACTCGAAATTCAGTTACTAAGATTTTTTCAATACATTCTTCCTGAGGGGTAAAACACCATTAATCCACTGGAACACTCGATTATCTGATCTGATAATCCGATGTAATCCGAGTATTCTACTGTAATCCGCGTATTCTAGTGTAATCCGAGTAATCCACTTGTAATCCAGGTAATTCAAAGACAGTTAGGTGATCCAAGTAATTAACTTCTAATCCAGAGTAATCCAGGTAATTCGGAGAAATTTACATAATTAATCTAAATAGTTTTCAACTATTTTTCTTTAAAGACAAGGGATTATAGCAAATAGTTTATTAGTTATAGTGTAAAGTCTAACAGATTATATTATTTTGGTAACAAATGCAACTACCTGCTTAAAAATCAAACGGTTTTAGTTGAAAATTAAATTTTTTGTTAAAAATTCACATTTTCGGATTGAAAATTCAACTATTCTGTAGACAATTCTTTTTTTGGGCTCAAATATTCAACAATTTGGTTAGAAACTCAACTATTTGTTCAACAGTTTTAACTACTTTGTTAAAAATTAATTTTTCAGTTGAAGATTCATCATTTTAGTTGAAAATTCATTTATTTGGTTAAAAATTCGTTTCTTTTTGTCAAATATTAATTTTTTAAACTGAAAATTCCACTATTTGCTTGAAAATTCAACTGTTTTGTTGAAAATTACATTCCTGTTGTAAATTCAATTATTTGGGTAAACATTCATGTATTTCATTACAAATTCGTCCATTTTTTTAGAAAATCAATCCTTTTGGTTGATAATTTAACTATTTGGTGGAAAATTTATATATTTTGCTAAAAGGTCGTCTTTTTTCGTAGCAAATCAATTGTTTGTTGAAAATGCATCTGTTTGGTTGCACATTTAACTCTTTGGTTGAAAGATGAAATTCTTTCTTGAAAAATCATATTTTTGGATTGAAGATGGATAATTCTAGTAGAATTTTTTTGTTAAATAAAGTTTTTTTAACTGAAAATTTAAAATTTTGGTTGGGAATTCAAATGTTACTAAAAAATGAACTTTTTTTGAAAATTCATATTTTTGCATTAAATTTTCAGCTGCTTGGTGGTAAAATTATATTTTTTGACTTAAAATGTCAAGAATTTGGTAGAAAATGAAATTAATTTGCAGAAAATTCATTTTTCTTTTATTAAAAATTAATTTCTTTAGTCATAATTTAACTACTCCATTTTTATTTATTAATTGGTCTTGTTTAGTTTAAAATCCAACTATTTGGTGAAAAATTAATCTACTTTGTAAGAAATTTATTCGCTTACTTAAAAAGACATTTTCTTGGTTGAAAATTTAACGGTTTTGTTAAAAATTCTTCTTCTTAATAAAAAATTCAACTATTCAGTTGAAAATTGAACTTCTTTGTTAAAAAATCATTATTCTTGTTAATTTTTTAACCTAGAAATGTGACTATTTTATTTTTGGTGAAAAGTTGTATTTTTTAGTTGAAAAGTAATGTATTTTGCTGGAATTTGTTGTTTTATTTCTTAGAAAATTAAGTTTCTTGCTTGAAAATTCATTAATTTGGTTGAGAACTGGACTATTTTTGTTGAAAATTCATGTGTTTTGTTGAAAATTCTCCCTTTTTTGAAAAAATTTTACTTCTTGTTTGAAAATTCATCTTTTTGATTAGAAATAAAACTATTTTGTTGAATAGTCGTTTTTTGGTTGAAAATTAAATTTTGTAACTGGAAATTTAAATATTTTATTCCTGATTGTAAATTTACCTTTTTCAGTTCAAAATTCATCTATTTGGTTGAACTACTTCTTTAAAAGTTCATTTTATTGGTTGCAGATTAAACTATTCTGTTGAATTTGTTTTTCTTTTTGTTAAAACCTAATTTTTTTAACTGGAAATTCAATCAATGAATTTTTGGTTCCAAATAAATTGTTTTTAGTTAAAAATTCAACTATTAAATTTCTCATTGAGAATTCAACTTATTTAGTTTAAAAAATCAACTGATTGGTTTGAATTTGAAATAAATTTTTGAAAATTCATTTTATTGGTTGAAAATTTAACCATTTTGCTCAACAATTTTTTACTGAAAATTCAAATATTCCAGTTGAAGATTCATCATTTGATTTGAAACTGTAGCTCTTTGGTTGAAAATTCGTTTTTCTTTGTAAGAAATTAATGTTTTCAAATGAAACAAACTTCTTTTTAAAATCAACAAAATACCGCTTACTATTTCATTACATTTGTATGCGAGAAAAACTAAAAAATTTTCATGACCACAAAAATAATTTGGCTGGCATAAAACCTACAGAATCTTTTCTTTATATAAGCAGGATCATTCTAAAAATATTAGATAAAACAAAAAAAATGTGTTTTCACATAAAATCAACTTTCCATGTTTTTATAATTCAGCCAGAAAGATAAAGTCGAATTTAATAGAAACATGCACTTTCTTTATTTCATCAAATTTTGTTAGAAAAATTGACAAACTTTTATCTTGAAATTTTGTCGAATTTGTCGTTTTTTATAAGAACAAATGCTAATATTCAAGTCTTGGGAAAAAAATTCTCATTGCTAGAAAAAGTCTTTCGCTGACATAAAATAAACAGAAGTACAAGTTTAACATAAAAAATGACCAAAAATAAAAAGTGGGGTAATCACGAGAATAGGTTCTTTACAGTTTGAAAAAAATTCAACGCCATTTTGTTTATTTTTAAACTTTTTAAATTTTTCAACGGATTTCAAAAGAGGACGAAAAACCTCACCGGAATCTGAAAATACAATTTAAGTATATTGTATCAGTCCAAAGATATAGAGATTTAAATAAAGAATTGCTGTTTTTTTAAAACAAAATTCAAAAGCTTATAACTTCGCAGAAATTTTTTTTAAAATTGGAAAAATACGTGTGACTTAATTTCCTTCAAAAACCGAAAAAAATTTCGAAAAATTTTTTCGCAAAGAGATTTACGTTTTAAAGTGTATCAACCTGTCTGATTTGAAATAGATTCGATCTGCAATCTAACTTTTATAAAACCATTGTTCTTTTAGCCTAGATTCTTCCACAAATTCTGCCAACATGGTTAAAAAATTTAAAAAGTATTCTTGATTGAATTTTGAATTATTCTGCCTTTTTTTTTAGTTAAGACAAAACTTTAGCGGTAGCATAAATATTTAATTCAATCATGTACAAAAAGTTTGCAGTTCTCAGTGATATCTGATAGTGTACTTTTATTGGAAAGCGCTCAAGAACTGATTTCATGCTCGAGTACATAAGAAGATTTCTTCGAATTTCTTCTTTTTTTCCTTTTTTTGAATTTCACAATTTTCAAATAGGTTTCACATTTGAAATTGGAATCTGAGTTCCGAGAGAGAAATTTGATTCTATAAATTCAGAAATATACGAATACGGTTTCAAAAAAATCAGTGGAGCAGAGTTATTTCTCTGGTCTTTGCAGAGGTATAAAATGATAGATATTGGATACAATATTGGAATGAAAAAACGGCGTTATAAAGAGTTGATATAATATATTCTGACCTTGAATTAGATTTGATTTAGATGTTAATATTTCGATTTTGCTCTCTAAAGCTTCACCACGAGGGCAGAATTCTTAAGTAGTTAGGTTTAGTTTAAGTCAGACATCGTATCAGATGAGACTACTATACATTTTGCTGAAATTATATTTCTTTGATATTATTCTGATATGGTCGACTTTCTCAAATATGGGACATACCGAAATCGTCATTACAAAGAATCCTCTTACAGTTTTTCATTTTTTAAATACAAAATTAAAACACTTGTAATAATAAGTGTATTATCAGAAGCATTATTTAAAATTTATTTAGCATATATGGCTGATTCTTATATATTAAGATCACTTTGGATAGAAACAATTTTTTTGCGAATGTATGTATTCTGAAATATGTGTTTTTTATCCAAACTATTATTTGTGCTAGAGTAAGCAATTTTGTAAGTATTTTAGCTTAAACATATTTTTTTGATGTTTTTTAAAACAAATTTTAGACAGACTCATCAGTCATTTTTCGGAATTTGCATTAGAGTTCCCATTTACATAAAAATGAATATTTTCAAGCTCTCGGAAGCGCTGAATCCAAATTTGATAAAAGAATTTCCAAATTCAAGTTGGCTAATCCAATATGGCAAATTAAAAATTTTAAAATGGTCTCAATTTTTAAAAATGGGTATCCTAATGTTTTTGGGTTCGCTCAATTTAAATGCATTAAGAGAATTTCAAAATGGTTGATTCGATATGTGACATAAGAATCTAAAAATATTTATTTTGCAGATTGAAAATGTCAATTTATTCCTTTTTAAAGAAGTAGAAATAGAAATCCTTAAATTTTGTCAGGAACCAAGAGTTTTCAATCACGAACCTTCTAAACGGAACAAGTTTCAAATATAAATGATCAAAATTACATAATTTAAAATTTTAAATCAAACTTTTATAATATAAAATTTTTTATTTAAAAAATTTAAAACTCTTCAGGTCTTTGATTCGAAAGATTTATATTTCAAATTTCCACAATTTCAAAGAGCTACAATATGAAATTTCTGAATTTCAAAAATATAGAATCACAAATTATTGAATTTTCAAGAGACATATTTGAAATGTATGTAATTTTAAATGTTTTTATTCTGGAATAGTTCAATTTCGAAGACTTACAATGGGAAATTTTTCAATTTTCGAATATTTACAACTAAAGACTCATTATTATTTATTTTGTATACTTGAACATGATGCAATTTTGAATGATTTTCTGAAATATTTCCATTTCCAAGGTTTTAAATTGAAGAATATCAAATTGTCAAGATTAAAAATTGAAATTTATTGAATTTTAAAGATGTATAACTAAAAAATTCATGGAAAATTTTTCAAATGTTAATGATCAAAATTACAGAATTATCAATTCAAAATTTATAACTTGCATAATATTTGATTGCAAATTTTGGTAATTAAAAACCATCCATGCCTTCAATTTTAAAGATTTTAAATTCAAAGTTTACAATTTTGAAGAGATAAATTGAAAATTCTTGAATTTTCACAATATAGTGATGCAAATTATTCAATTTTTAAAAATTATATTGGAAAGATATGTAATTTTGAACTTTTTTTAACCAGTTTAATTTTTAAGATTTACAATGGAAAATTCTGCAATTTTAACGATTTCAAATTTCAAATTCTTTAATTTTAAAGATGTTTATAGTTTAGAATGAAGTAATTTTGAATGCTTTTTTTAAATACGTACATCTGTAGTTCAATTTTGAAGACTTACGATGGAAAATTCTTCAATTTTGAATATTTGCAATATTGCAATATTTGCATTTTTGAATGCTTTTTTGGAATAATTCTATTTCAAAGATTTAAAATTGAAACAATTCAATTGTGAAGATTAAAAAATGAAATTTATTTAATTTTAAAGATGTACATATGAATGAAAATTCTTAATTTTCGTCAAGAGTTTTAATTTTGAACTTCCAAATTGAAAATATTTCAAATGTAAATAAGCAAAATTACCGAAATTATAATTCCAAAACTTCAAACTTGCTTAATTTTAAATATTAAATTTTCAAAATTGGAAGCCATTTATGACTTCAATTTTGAAGATTTGCAATTCAAAGTCCTACAATTTGAGGAGTTACATTTGACGATTTTTGAATTTCGAAAATATATGTAGAAGTGCAACTTATTTGATTATCAAGATTTATATTTCAAAGGTATGTAATTTTGAACTTTTTTGTTGGAATAGTTCAATTTTGATGATTTTGAATTGAAAATTGTTTAATTTTGAACGTTTGCAATTTAAAATTCTTTAATATTTTAAGTGTATAATAGAAAATGTTGCCATTTTGAATGATTTTTTGTGAATAGTTCAATTTGGAAGATTTAGAATTAAAAATGATAACATTTTGAAAATTTAATTCTGAAAATTCGATTTTATAGATTTTTTAGTTGAAAATTCTTTAATTGTTAATAGTAAATATGACATTGATTTTGGTTAAATAACCAAAAAAATCGCAACTTTTAATCTTCAAATTTCCTCATGTTTAAGTACGATAAAATGAAAATCTATATAAAAGAATAATAGTTTTTGACACATAATTAAAAAAAATATATCAATTAAAATTTTTCTTTTATCAATCTCGATTTCGATGATCCTGCTCAAACTTTGTAATTTGTAAGTGGAGAAAAAGGAAAAGTTATTTTTCACCTATTTAATGCTTGTTTAATATATTTTTTGTGTAAAATAATCTGTATTTTTTTATACTTCTGGTCCATGTTATCAGAAAGTAGAAATTTACGAAATTTAAAAATAATTCAATAAATATTCGCCAAGATATCACATCGGGAAGCAAAGTGATCATTATATTTAGAATTACTCACGTATTTTGCTTTTCCGGATCAAACAGACAGTTTTAATTAAGAATTTAAGTATTTTCCTTATCATTATCCGTTTTAACATAAATTCTATCAACTGAAATAGATAACACTTTCAGTTAATATTAGACGAAGAAAGAGGTGCAATTCTGTTGACCGAGTTGTAAATAATTGATCAATTCAGTCAGTCCATCGGTGATCTAACCATATAAAAATAGTAATACATTTGTCGAATACCTTTATTTGTTGAGCGAGTTGTATAGGATGATTATAAATTCAACCATGTTATACATGTACCACATAAATAATTCACTCCGTTACCAAATGTTTGTTTATCTTGGCGAAAGACTCACACACATTGTAATGTGTCGCCTCTCTGGCAAAATTATCCTATCTCTGGAACCAAGTGTATGATAATACTGAAATTATGACCACCTTCGTCCTCTATTATCTAGCTTCATTTTAGCAGAATTTGTCTCTGCGATTAGTTAATTAAACATGTTCAATTAGTTTAAACTTTATGTACTCAATTCAAATTTTATTCTCAATCTGGATCTATCCTGACACGCTTAAAAATGAAAACTTTCATTAGAAGCGTCCAATATTATCGACATAGAATATTTATTAGCTGCATTTTCAGTCTAATTGTGGAATTTCCAATCCAAAAACATGATTTTTTTAGAAGGCAGTAAAATTTTCAAACAGAATATTTGAAATTTCCGACCAGAGAGTTCATTTTCAGCCAACAGAAATGAATTTTCAGCAAAGAAAGATGACTTTTCAATCCAAAAGGACGAATTTCCGGTAGAAATAGGACTATAATAAAATAGTTGAATTTTCAAGAAAATAGTAAAAATTTTTAACAAAACAGTTGAATTTTTCACCAACTGGCTGAGGTGCTAACCAACAAAGATGAATTTTCAAGCAAGAAGATTCTTTTTCTATCAAAAGACGCATTTTCAAACAAAAAAGATAAATTTCTAAATAAAAATGGAATAGTCAATTTTAAGTTTAAACAACTAATTAAAAAAAAATAAAATTGTAGTCTGTTGAATTCAACTAAAAAAAAATTTTAACAAAATAGTTGAATTTTTTACCAAATAGCTAAATTGTTACCCTACATAGACGAATTTTTAACCAAGAAGGTTAATTTTCTACCAAAAGACAAATTTTTAAAAAAATACGTGAATTTCCAACAAAATAGTTAAACTTTTAACTGAAAAAGACAACTTTTCAACCAAAAATGCAATAGTTAAATTTTCAGTTAAATAAATATCTTTAAAAAAACGTATTGTAAACGAGTTCAATTTAAGAAGAAAAGATTAATTTTTAACAAAATAGTGGATTTCTCAACCAAATAAATGAATTTCCAACAAAATAGTTAAGTTTTTTGAACTAGAAAGTGAATTATTTTTTAAAAAGACCACTTTTAAACCGGAAAAAGAACTATCAACAAAAGGTTAATTTTCAACCAAGAAAGATGAATTTTCAACCAAGAAAATTCTTTTTCTACCAAAAGACGCATTTTCAAAAAAAAAAAAAATGAATTTCTGAATAAAAATGGAATAATCAATTTTAGGTTTCAAAAACTAATCTTAAAGAAAAACTGAATTTTTAGCCTGTTGAATTCAACTAACAAAAAACATTTTGCAATATTTTTAAATTTTTTACCAAATAGCTAAATTTTTAACCTACAAAGACGAATTTTTAACCAAGAAGGTTAATTTTCTACCAAAAGACAAATTATCAAAAAAATACGTGAATTTCCAACAAAATAGTTAAACTTTAAAACTAAAAAAGACAATTTTCCAACCAAAAATGCAATAGTTACATTTTTAGTTAAAAAATATCTTTAAAAAATTGTATTGTAAACGAGTTGAATTTAATAAGAAAAGACGAATTTTTAACAAAATAGTGGATTTTTCAACCAAATAAATGAATTTCCAACAAAATAGTTAAGTTTTTTAATCTAGAAAGTGGATTATTTTTTTAAAAAGCTCACTTTTAAACCGGAAAAAGAACTTTCAACAAAAAGGTTAATTTTCAACCAAGAAAGATGAATTTTCAACGAAAAAAGTGAATTTTTAACTTAAGAAGATAAGTTTTTATTTAAAAATGGAATCGTTGAACTTAAGGTTTAAAAAAATAGTTTTTAATAAAAAAACACGAATTTTCAACCAGCTGGATTTGACTAAAATAGACGAATTTTCAACAAAAAAAATTAAATCCCCAACCAAAATGACAAATTCTCAACTAGAAAGATTAATTTTTTATCCATATAGATAAATTCTCAACAAAATACATGCATTTTTCATCAAATAGTTGAATTTTCAACAAAAAAATGGAGTAGTTAAAGTACAGATAAAGAAAATTACTGTTTCACAAAAAAAAAACGAATTTTCAACTAATAATTGAACTTTCAATTAAACCGATGAATCTTGAACAACATTTTTTTTATAAACTAGTGCGACTCTAAACCAAGGAGTTGATTCTTCATACAAAAAAAATGAATTCTCAATGAAATATGTGATACTTAATATTTCAATAAAAAAAGAGTTTAATTTGAAATAAAAAACAATTAAATTCAATCAAAAAAGACGAATTTCCAACAAAATAGTTTAAACCTCAATCAAAAAAGATTAACTTGTAACCAAGCAGTTGCATTTATAACAAAAAAGGATGAGCTGTCAACCAATAAGATTAATTTTCTATCAAAAAACACGAATTTTTAATCAAACGAGATGAATTCCGAACCAAAAATATGATGGTAGTTAAAAAAAATGTCTTATTGGGTTCTCATAATTTATTTCAAATATAAGCGACAAAATAAGAAATAGGGGAAGTTTCTTGGAAACAGAGAAAAACTCAGGATTTTTGAAAAAATGGGAAAAGAGGGGGATAAGGTTAAGAGAGTGAAGTCTGAAATATGAGAGTGATAATGATCAGTTACAGTAGATGAATGACAGTAGATAATGCTCTTACAGTAGATAATCATAATTTAAAATACTAATACACGTAAAATAATTATTCAGGGTAACTAATTGTTAAAACACGATACGTGTTAATATATTAAGATTAGAATTAATTATTTCACTTATATTTGTGCTTATAATGAATGATTATCCATTTTAGGATCATTATCTATTATAGGGTGGTCTTCCCTGTGCAGCTTTATAGAATTTCCGAGGATTTTAAGGGTTTTTAAGAGCTTTCAAGGCATTTGAATAATTTTTCCAGTATATCAGAAAATATCATCAGATTTCATGAAATTTCACGGACTTTTGAAGAGATTTTTATTGAATTTCATAATATTTCAAGGAATATGAGAAGGAATTTCATAAGATTTAAGACATTTCAATATGATTGAGATGGTTTAAAAGGTTTGATTTTTTTTTTGTAATTCTAAGGACTACATTCTTTTTATTTGCATTAAAAGAGCCATAAATCGTTCAAGAAGCAAGTATTCACACAAAAATATGGAATACTTCTTTTTCCATAGTGGAATTTAAAAATTGGAAACCTTCAAATCTGACTATGTTCAAATTTAATGCTGGTGAAAGTTTAATAATTATAAAAAGCACAAATAACTGTAAATTTTAAATTCGTTTGATCTTGTTAACTTAAAAAACGAAACATTGAAAAATTAGTAACGTTCCCGATGGTCCATTCAAAAATTAAGAAACTTCAAAACAAATATTTGCGAAGTTAAAGTTTGAAGCCAAAAAACGTTAGTTTCAATGCCGCAAAAATTAAACTATTTCAGAATTGTGCATTCAAAACTATAATTTTAAGTTGAAATTTTAGAAATTTTAAAGGCCACGAAAATTATTTAGAGGTCTCATAGCATGTAGTATTAAATGTCATTCAAAGTCATTGGATATATTTTATTACCATTAATTTGAAATACTGATGTATGTTATAAGTAATTTAATTTAATTAATAGTGAAGACACTACACTTGTTGATATATTAAAATAAGAATTAATTACTTTACATATATTTGTGCTTATAATAAATGATGATCTACTGTAGGATGGTCTCACCATAGATGGAAGCTTTAAAAATAATGAATTGAAGCTTAATTGAACCGTTAAAAATTAAACAATTCCAAAATGTGCTTAAAATTGAAGTATTCTAAAATGAGGTTCGTGAAAAAATGTAAGTCTTTAGAAATTGTTAATTTTCAATTTATCAAATTGACTGTCAAATTGACAGAATAGAAAACGCCACAAAAAAAACACGCGAAAAAAGTGCGGAAACATCGGATCTTCAATGTAGATGAAGTGGATGAATGAATTTGAAGATTATTATGTATAATTTTTTGCAATATTTTAATTAAAAATATTCTTTATAATTTTTTTCCATGTTCTAATGAAAAAGAAAAAAGTCAAAGTACGTAAAAAAATCCTGGATCTATCCATTTGTCGAGACACTAAAATAGTTGCTCATCGTTGTTTTCAGTTTCCACGACTACCTGAATTTTTCGTTTTTATTTAGTAATGAGATTGTCGTATAAAATGTAGAATTTAAAGAGCATGATGTTTGCAGGCTCATAAAAGTTGTTTCCACAGATATGAGACTCGTAAAACACACAGTCGGGCGCTACATTTTTTTGTCGACTTTTACGAGAATCATAGACAATCTTGGCGTGGTAAACCATACGGATGGATTTAGCTTTCAATTGGTGTCTGGTGTGTAGAGCTTTTAAGGCCACTCCTGTCACACGATCCTAATTAGACCCTGATCCAGGTCACAAGTCCTTGCGATCGTCTCCCTACATATTTCTCTGTCTCTCTTTCTCGCTCTCTTGATGTCTCTCTCAAGTTAGTTTCGTGTCCTCCACTTAACTACTAAGCCCCGAGGGATTAAAGGAGAACCTTCCTCATAACGAGCTGTTTCGGACGTCGCAACCACAGTGCCCAAGTGTGAAAAAATCTCATGCAACACTTTTGAATTTCAACATTTCGAAGAGCGAGAAATGGAATATGTAAGAACAAGTAAAAACAAATAAAAATTGAATTTAGAATGAATCAAAATTTAAATTCTACTTTTTTCAGAAAAAACTGAGGGTATGAAATGTTGCAGGTAACCGATCAAGCAGGGTAAATGGAAGGTAACCCCCAAAGTGAAGTAAACTTTCTGTGGTGAATTGCAAATATGATAATAATTATAATAATAATATAAATCTTTATTATTTCGATTTTAATTATTGACAAGGTTCTAATTAAAAAGATGGAAATTTCATCAAATGGCGAGGTACAGTAGTAACTGCTTTACGGTGGACTCCGCTAGAGACAGCACATTACAGGCCGGTAATCACGGAAAGTTTACTGAAGTTTGGAGTAATAAGTTGACTATTAACCTACTTGCACAATTACCTGCAACGTTTCATACTTCCAGTTTTTTTTTGTTTTGGAAGCGTCTACATTCTACGTGACGTTTTTTTCAGTGAAGTTTGAGTCACCCCTCCCTCTTGTAACAATTTGTGAAATATCGGTGACCCCCCCCCCCCTCTCAAAATGTCATGCGATACTGAATTTAAGAAAATTGTTTTGTACGTTTCCTGATGATGAATTAAAAAAAAAAATTGTGAATTTTACGAAAGATAGCCTTACAACGGTGCAGTTGAGTAATAACTTCAAAGTTTGAAAATCTCTTTCATATTTCAGAATTCACACTCTTTCTACTATTTCTCTCTTCCCCTTTTTTCAAGAATTCTTATTTTTTCCCTGTTGTCAAGAAATTTCCCCTTTTCCTCGTTTTTTTGTTCCAATGTGAACTGAATTACTAGAACTGTATGAGAAAATCCAACTATTCACACTTTTAAATTTCAACATTTCGAAGAGCGAGAAATGGAATATTTAAGACCAAGTGAAAACAAATAAAAATTTGAAAAAATTAAATTTAGAATGAATCAAAATTTGAATTCTACTTTTTTTTAGAAAAAACTGAGGGTATGAAATGTTGCAGGTAACCGATCAAGCAGGGTAAACGTATAAAGAGAGGTAACCTCCAAAGTGAAGTAAACTTTCTGTGGTGAATTACAAATATAATAATAATTATAATATAAATCTTTATTATTTTGATTTTAATTATTGACAAGGTTCTAATTAAAAAGATGGAAATTTCATCAAATGGCGAGGTTCAGTAGTAACTGCTTTACGGTGGACTCCGCTAGAGGCAGCACATTACAGGCCGGTAATCACAGAAAGTTTACCGCAGTTTGGGGAATAAGTTGACTATTACCCTACTTGCACAATTACCTGCAACGTTTCATACTTCCAGTTTTTTTGTTTTGGAAGCGTCTACATTCTACGTGACGCTTTTTTCAGTGATTTTCGAGTCACCCCCTCTTGTAACAATTTGTGAAATGTCGGTGACTCCCCCACCCCCTCCCTCAAAATTTCATGCGATACTGAATTTGAGAAAATTGTTTAGTACGTTTCCTGATGATAAATTTAAAAAAAAAATTGAAAATTAATCCTATTTAAAAGAAAGTGGTGTAACAATATGTCTTGAAAATCCTGCAAGAATTGTTGTTGAAAACCTGATTGGCTTTTCATTACTTGAAGTTGTTCTATATCTTAAATTTGAAATTTAAATCTACAAATAATTCCGTTTGACAAGGAAAAAGTATTGGAAATAGAATGCAAGTTGTATGTTAGCGCTTTTAGCTGGAAATTATCATTGTTAAGAACTAATTTTAATATTAAATCCTAAAGTTGTGCTAGTTTTGTTCAACGAAAATTAGCATTTTTAAACAGGAATAATCATAAAGGTTCCCAATTTTAAAGAATTTTCGGGAATGTTAGCGTTTTACACTAGAAATCGATATTTTTATTAAAAAATTATTAGATTTCAAACATTATACCTTTTTTTTGAATTTACGTTTATCGGGTTTTTAGCGTTATTTTACCGGAGTTTGACATTTTGAAAAAAATGATTATATTTTATGGCTTTTTATACCAAAAATTGGTATTTTTAAACAAATATCATAGTTAGAATAAGATTTGCAACATGAAATCGGTTATTTTCAACAAACACATATAGATTTCAAAGAAGATTTACAATTAGGAAGAATTTTCTATAATTTTACGTTATTTTCAGCAACTTTAGGCTATGTTGGTGTGATTTCCCTTAAAATTCGCATTAAAAAAAAAATTACAAGTTTTACCAATTTCGAATTGTGTAAGTGTTTTTCATTGAAAATTTATATTTAAAAAGCCGTGCGTGAAGCGAAAAACGCCCTCATTAAGGGTTTCGTAGGAACGGATACGGTTAAGATTTTCCGAGTTTCTTGGAAATTTTCCAATCCCGTATGTTGATCTTAAGTTAAATTTGATTTTTAATTTTCAGCATTTTTGGGTCTAAAGTCAAAAGGATTTCCTACAAAACCCGAAAAAGCATTGGATTTCAAGAAAGATTCATAATATTTAAAAAACTTTAGGTTAGGTTGGCGTTTTATATCAAGAATTGAAATTTTCGAACAAAATTCATTACAATTTGTACAAGAGATTTAGAATCTTTGAACAACTTAGGACTGTGTTAGTCTTTTTCGTCGGAAATTAGATTTTTTAATGAAAAAAAATATATTTTTAAGAAGATTCACAATTTTAGGTTATGTTGGCGTTTTACACCGGATATAGGTATTTTAAATAAAAAATCATTTGATTTCAAAGAAAATTACAAATTTGTGTACAATTAATAAGTTAAGCCAGTGGTTTTCATCGGGTATTTCTATATAAATTTTAAAGAAGATTTATAATCACGGAACAATTTAAGTTTTGTTAGCGTTTCTAACCTAAGATCAGTTATTTTAAACAAAACTTATTAATTTTAAAAATATTTACAATTTGGAACCATTTTTCTTATGTTAGTGTTTTTTGTCGAACGTTGGTATTTTTGATTTTAAAAATCCTTAGATTTTTCAGATTATCCTTCTGAGTCATTAAATTCACGATTTTTGTACCATTTTTGGGTTTGTTGACGTGTTATATGAGAAAACGGTACTTTTAGGTAAAATTTTTTGGAACAATTTCAGGTAATGCTCGTGTTTTTCATCAGGAATTGGTACAGATTTAAAAAAAGATTCACAGTTTTTAACAATTTTATGTTAGGTTAACGTTTTTCACCGAAGAATAGTTACTTTTAACAAAAAACATTAGGTTTGAAAGAAGATTCACAATCCTACCCAATTTTTTTGGTAGGTTAGTGTTTTTCGTCCGAAATTAATATTAATAATAAAAAATCATCAATTCAAAATGAATATTAATAATTTTTGAACAATAATAGAGTGTGCTGGCATTCTTGATAGAAAATCGGTTATTTTGAACAAAAATCATTCTACTTCAAAAATTAAACTTATAATTTTAAACAACTTTCGGTTATGTTGGTGTACTTCGTCCGAAAATGGTATTTTTGAATCAAATTCATTGGTTTAATTGTACCGATTGAAAATTTCACAAACTAATAGACCGCAATTCGCGCAAATCAGCATACATAAATTCTCAGATTCAAATAATTTTATTCGAATCGATTCTACTTTCCTGAAGTTAAGCTGTGAATTTTCATTAATTGTCAACAATATTTTTCCTGTTTTTCTTGTGTTTCACACTGGAACTTGGAATTAAGTATTCTTTCGGGCATGAATTGCAGTGGCCTTCAGCGTGAATCCAGGCAATTCAAACGTAAAGAAGCTGGGCTGTATGAATAATTTCTGTTGGATTTTGACGCTTCACGCAACCTGATGCATCTAACGCGCTGAGATTGCGGACCTCATACTGTTTGTCACGCTTGACTAAACACTGCCTCCCTTTTGGCCCCGCGGCTCCGCTCATCACGAAACCGCCGAGGCATCAATTCTCGGAACGACGTAAATCCGGACAGATTAAATCCAAGTTCCAGTTTATTTAATATAATTGATAATACATGAAATATACAAATATAAATGTGAATAACAAGAAAAATAGAAATCGTGCATGTTTCTTTTGTAGTATGAGAAATATTATAGTGCAGGAAATGCTGATGAAATAATGTTTGCAGCATCTCTTTCCTTAGAAGAGCGTTACATTTTTTTTGCAATAAAACGTAGATTTACCTACATTATTAGCAGTATTTCACCCTTGTGCTCGATGATCCAAATGCACGTAAGGACAAAAATAAAGGAAAAGTTGAAAAAGTTTCTCTGCATCGTTGTGGAATTGAATGACATCCACCCCAAGCGAGGTCTCTGAAGTCTAAGAGACGAATCAAAGATTCGTTTCCCAATGGGACGGGGTTTTTACTCGACTTGAGTCGAGTGGACTCGACCTCCTGCTTCGCGTATGAATCCATAAGACTGATCTAGGTAGTATGCCGTATGGCCATAAATGGTGGAAAAGAGAAATGGAAAAGAGGAAATTGAAAGGGGTGCTTTTCCGTACCGCGTGCTCCTTTCAATCGCGTAGCTCGAAAGAGCGCGGTGGTTGGAAACGGCTAGATAGGTTGCACTCTAAAACTGAAGCAGTGAAATGTTCACTGTTTAAACCAGTAATGTTGGTTTTCACTGAAAAATCAGTGATTCTCCGTCCTTCCACTCGGAAAATCAGTAAACTCAGACACTGAAATAAATCAGTGAAAGTCCCTTGCAGACATCATCATGAGAAGATAAGGCTCACTGATTGAATCAGTGACGCTATTTTACTGATTTATTCAGTGCTCACTCACTATTCCTCAGTTACTACATTCTCACGATTTCAATTGATGAAATTTTACTGATTCAGGTTTCGAGTGTGGAAAGAGTGAGAAGATTCTGCACGGCGGTTATTAAATGGACGGTATGGAGAATTCCATAGGCGGGAATTTCCAACGTATGGAATTCCATAGGCCGAAATTTGGACAGATAAGCGGTTTTTTGTTTATAGTTTTTTTTTCAGAAACTTGAAGTTTCGTAAGTTGGGAATTTTTCCATATTACAGGGACTGATTTAAAATTTTCAAATCTTTTTTTGGAATCGGGGAAATCAGGGAAAACTTAGGGAATTTTAAAAATTAAGTTTTGCGACCACCCTGATATAATATTCTTTTTAGTAATTCATTTGATTTGCATTTATATTTCTTTTTTGTGCAGTTGCTTACTCTTGAGGATTATATTTGTAGTTGAAAATGTTATAATATAAATGAAAAAGTCAACGATTTTGTTAAAAAGTTATCCTTTTTGGGTTTAAGTTAAACTATTTGTTGAAATTTGGCCTTTTCGGGTTGAAAATGCACATTTTGGTGTTCAAAATTTAACTGAAGCCTTTTTTGATGAAAAATTCAATTTTTTTTGAATATTTGTCTTTCAGGTTTGAAAATTACATCTGTTTCAGTAGCAATTTCGTATTTTTTGGATAAAAATGCAACTTTCAGTTTGACAATTAATCTTCTTTGGTTGAGCATTGAACTATTTTGTTGAAAATTGTTTTTTTTTTTTATTGAAATCAACTGTTTTTGATTTAGAATACAAATATTTTTTGGTTGCAACATCTACTATTTCATTATTCGTTCAAAATTAATCTTTTTTGGTTTAAAACTGAACTACTTGGATGAGGGTTAAACTACTTTACTAAAAAATCATTTTTTGGTTGAAGATTCATAACTTTAGGTGAAAATTCACCTCTTTGGTTGAAAATTTCTTTTTTTGTTGCTGTAAATTAATTTTTGAAACTGAAAATTTAACTATTCCATTTTAAGTTTCATCATTTTAGTGGAAAATTCATTTTTTTTTGTCTGGAAGTTGTCTAGAAATTTATTATATTAGTTGAAAATTAATCTCTTTTGTTGAAGATTTGACGACTTTGGTTGGAAAATCTTTTTTTTTTTAAGTAAATATTTTACTGAGAATTTACCTTTTCAATTTTAGTTGAAAACTGGTTTTTTTTTTACTTGAAAATTCAACTATTTGTTTGTCTATTTATGTTTTTGGTTAAATTTTTGTAGAGAATTCATATTTGTTGGTTGAAAATTCAACTATTTGGTTGAAAATTGAACTATTTTGTTGAAAATATTTATTTTTTAAATTCATCTCTTAGATTCAAATATTTTTTTAGAAAGTCGTCGTTTTTAATCCTTCCTTTTGGATTTAAAATTTCACTTGCCTTCTAAAAAATTCCATTATTTTGTTACAAAAACAACTGTTTTTGGTTGAAATTTATTCGTTTTTGTTTGAAAATTCGACCATTCGGTTGGAAATTCAACTTTGTAGTTTAATAATTCAACAATTTACTTTAAAATTCAACGATATTGTTGATTTTGTTGAAAATTTAACTATTCTAACAAAAATTCATCTTTTTGGTTAAAAATTCATCCGTTTTGTTGAAAATTAGTCCTTTTGGATTGAAAATTCAGCTTTTATAGTACAACAGTAATCTTTTTTGGTTGAAATGAACAAATCAATTTTAAACTTTTTAATATCAATCTGAAAATGATTTCTTTTCGTTTATGAAAGATTCTATGTTAAAAATGTGACAAGATTAAATTGCTGGTTTTTGAGTACAGTAAAAATGAGAAATTGGTCAGGAAAAAGTTAGGAAATTTTGAAAATGAATATTTTTTGCCACCCTGATGAAGAAGAGAATAGGAAACTAGAAAAATGAGTATAAGCAATACAAAACAAATCTTTTGCAGTGAGAGTAGTAGAGAAGAAAGGGGAAAGATCGAGGAATGGAGAAGCAGCAGCCGAGACTTCGAGATGAACCGAAATCTAGGGAAAAATTTTATCGTATATTCAAGACGTGTTTCGACTTATAACTGTCTGCCATGCAGAATAGAGTTTCCATCCCGGAAACTAAAACTGCAGGAGAAATAAAGAAAGACAGAAAATTGATGCGCGAAAAGAAAGCACGTCGAAAATCGCTGAATTTTATTATCGGTTCAAATGATTTTCAAGGAAAACTGGACGGAGCCTCATTTGCATTTTGAAAGTTGTATCTCCAATCTTGGGAAAATATATAAGCCGATTTTCTGATACATATCTATGTCGCTTAAGAAGAACAATTTGGTGTTTCATTGTCCGTTTTATTGCGGACTTCTTTATGGGGAATGTGTTATAAAATATTGAGTGCGATCCCTAAAATTAGTTTTCATCATACCTCAATCGAAAATTCGACTTTCGATGTCTGTGGAGCGGGTCGACAATCGAATTTTCTACCCTAGGGAAGAAAGTGACAGAAGAATGTAATCTTCCCTAGAGTAGAAAATTCGATTATCGACACGCTTCACAGGCATCTCAAGTCGAATTTTCGATTATCGATATCATCAGCAGCTAACTTCACACTCGTGAAATCGCTGCCTTTCGACCGTCGACACGCCTACAAAAGATGGTTTTGTAGACTATTACGACAGTCGCTCAAACCTCCCCTCCCATATACTTTCCCTCACCTCACTTCACCATCTGCCAGTCCTTTCCCAACTACTTTTTCCTTTACTTCCCCCTCCCCTCGCAAACCAACTAATACTCCCCTTCCCTTACATCTGTTTCTCAGCTCTCACTACCCTCCCTTACTCACCCTCATTTCTGATCATTTTTCCTAATCCCTCTCACTAACACTTACTTCTCCTACTTCCCCTCCCTAATTTACCCTCACTCCTGCTACCTGAACCCCTCATTCCCTCTTAATCCCTCTACTCCTCCTTTCATTATTTTACTCTTCTTTATTTCCCCTACTTCCCCTCCCCTCATTTCCCATCACTTCCCCTACTTTTCCAGCCCTCATTTCCCTTAATTCCCCTTCTATCATTTCCCCTCACTTCTTCTCACTTCCCTTCCTTAGAAAAAAGTACGACGGACTTCAATCCAAAGGTACTTTCATCTCTCATACTTTTTTCCTGGGTGAAGAAGTGATTGATGGGAGAGGCATGATGGTTACGGAAAAGGATGTAGGGGAGGAAAGGAGAGAAGAAGTGAGTTGGAGTAGGAGCGACGAAGTAAGAGAAAGGATGGAAAGTAATGAGGGAGGGAAAATAGGAGGGAGAATTAGAGGGGAAAAGTAAGATAAGTATTGGATGTGAGGAGGGGGATAGTGATGGTGGGGTGGGGAAGTAGGGTAGGGAATATAAAAGGGGTGTGGAAGGGACGATAAAGTTGGATAAGATACGATAGGATAGGACAGAATAGGATAGGAAATGTGCTGCGTTAAGTCAGTTTCAGTCAGCTTTCTGTCAGTTTCTCCTTTGAGAGCATCCTTGGTCTACAGTATTCCACATAAGAATGCAAGTGTTTAAATTTTTTCGTGAAACTAAAAACAATTTTTCGTTCATCGTAGATGAAAGTTGCATTTATATAATTTGTAGGGTAGTAGTTTACTTTAATGACTTTTTCAAAATTTGCAGTAAATGGTTTAAAACCTTTTAGGAAATTCTTCCTTCTAGACGAAAAGTAAAATATTAGTCGATGGAGACCAAAAAAAGTTGGTATTTTTAACACAAAAAAAAAGATCAAAATTTTTATTTCCCAATAATTGATTTTTTTTATCTTTTCTGTTTTCCATCGGAATTGTTTTAAGGAAGTGAATGTAATGTAAAATGTAATAGTTGATATTTCAATCCATTAAATTTTTCAACCAGAAATAGACGAATTTTAAACTAAAATGATTAATCTTTAACAAAAAAATGACTCTTTAACAAATCAGTTCAATTTTTAACCAAGTAGTTTTAACAACAAAAATAAGTTCTCAATGACAAATAGAATAGTTGAAATTGAAAGTAAAAAAAGGTTTTAATTTAAAATAAAAAAAAAATTGAATTCATAAAAAAGACGAATTTTTAAGAAAATAGTTGAATCATCAACAAAAAAAGATTCTAATTTTAAAACAAACAGTTGCAATTTTAATGAAAAAAGAATAAATTTCTACCAAAAGAGATGAATATTTCAACCAAGAACACGAACTTTTAACAAAATTGTTGAATTTTTAACTAAAAAAGATTTCTCAGTCAAAGGAAAAAATACAATTTTAGGCAAATTATAATTTTAAGGGAAAAATAATTTTTAATACAAAATACAAGTTTAATTTTTGGGTTTACTTATTTATTTCCTTTAAGGATGTCTATATATAATTTTCCTACATTTTCAGATTTTTTTTTTATTTCACAAGATTTTTAAAAATGTTTGCAATAATTTAGGACTTTTTGACGCTTGGAAAAAATGTACAAATATTTTATAAATTTTCGGAAAACTTTCAAAGCACAATAATATTTTTAATCTCCTCAATACTGCTAAAATTCCAAAATATTTCTTAAGCTGACGCGAATTAATCCTAAAATTGTCTCCGTTTTTGAGAATTTTGGAACTCTTGTGTAATGTTTCAAAATCTTTGTAAATATTTTCTCAAAATTAATAGTGGAATAGTTTTGATCAATGAAGTGATTCCTAGAGTTTGTGCAATCAACTAAGAAATTTTTTCAATGGTCTTGAAACCTGTCCAAATCTTTAAAAAACTTCAACATTTAATTTCGAAATTTTCAAAAATCTACATTTCGTTTTGAATTGTTTGAAATCTTTTCAAGTGTAAAATTATTTTTTTATTTTTTTTTTAAATTTCTAAATATATAATCTTGCAGAATTGAAATATTTTGATATAGGTAAAATCTTCTACATTCTGTTTCGAAATTGTAAAAAAATCCTTTGAAATTATTAGAATTTTTAATTATTTTTGAATCTTTTTAAAACTTCTGAAACTTTAAAATATATTTTGAAGTAATTCAAAGTTTTCCTAAAAGTTTTTTTATTCCTGTAAATATTAAAAAACTGCTTTAAAGTCTTCCAAATTCTTTTTCGACATATTTTGAAATCTTCAGCTTAACATTAATATTTGAAAATAAAACCTAAATCATAAAAAATGTCCTCAGAAATCTTATTGGTGGTACCGCTAATTTTATTGTATTATGTTCCAAGTTTTTGTCAATAATTTCATTTTTCTCATTTCTTGGAAAGTCTGAAAAATTTTACAAATTGTAGAATGGTAGCAAAATTTTAAAGACAGAACTATTTTCCAATATTAGAAAAGTATTTGAAATTGAAATTTTCTCTTTTATTATTAATGTTCAGAAACATTCAGATATGACTTTTATCATCAAATAAAAAATCAGTTGAAAAATGAGAATTTAAGAACAAAATTTTTGCCTTCATTCTCAAAGAATCATTTAAATTTTTGAATTTAGAAATAAATTTTCATGATAAAAATTCTGCATTTGGAAATTGTAATTTACAAAATTCTAGTCAATTCGAAAAAAAAAACTAAAATCAGCCACTTAAAGTCATATTCACACAGTGTGCATCCAATCAGTTATTCAACAACACGGAGTGCGAGGTTTTCGAGAATTTCGTTCCATCAATTTTATTAGACTAGCATCATCAATCGCGCGTCATGCGCGTGTATTTTGTCAATTTGAGAGGCAAAATAATTTTGAATACAAAATAAAAATTTTGAATATCTAGTTATTTTTCAGGTTCATTTCCTAATTTGGTTTCAATGTTAAATAAATATAATTGTTCTATGAATCTCGAGAATATTAAAAAAATGTATAACTTTAGATATGTCAAATCAAATTCAACAAAAAATGGATCTTCAACCAAATATTTAAATCTTCAAACGAAAAAGATGAATTCTCAACAAAAAAGGTAATCGTTGATATTTGAATCCAAAAATAGTTTAATTTTAAATAAAAAACAATTGAATTCAGTAAAAAAAATCAACCAAATCAACTAAATCAATCAAATTTTCAACCAAAAAGATGAATTTCAAAGTAAAATGATGAATCTTCAACAAAACAAGTGATTTTTTAACGAAGTAGTACAACTTTTAACCAAGCAATTTATTTTTTAACCAAAAAAGATGAATTCTCAACGAAGAATATAATATTTGATAATTAAACTGAAAAAAGATTTCAATTTTAAATCAAAAAGTTTTGAATTGATTCAAAAAGACGAATTTTTAACAAAAAAGTTGAATACTCAGCAAAAAAAGATTTTAATTTTAAACCCAACATTTGCAATTTTAATAAAAGAAGTTGAAATTTTCACCCAAAGAGATGAATTTGCAGGCCAAGAATACAAATTCTTAACAAAATTGTTCAATTTGCAACAAAAGTGATTCCTTAGTCCAAAATAAAAAAATGTATGAAAATTATAATCAAAGGAAAAAATTATTTTTAACAAAAAATAGAAAAAATCGAATGACTATTTTTTTTTTCTTTACTATGGATACAATTTTCGTAGATTTGTTGTGAAAATTCAAATTTTATTTTCAAGATTTCAGATATATCGAGAAGGTATCTAGAAAATTTCTAAGAATTTTTTTTTATTTTACAGGATTAAAAAAATTTCAGGATCAATTTCAGTTGTTTAAAAGATATTGGAGACCTTTTGACATTTGGACAAGATTTAAGATAAAGTTTCTCTTTTAGAAATGAATTTTTAGAATAAAAATTTCTCATTCATGCGACCAATCAGGTTGTCAACAACAGTGAGTGCGAGGTTTTCCAGTATTTCGTTCCACCTATTTATTTAGATATGAGAGGATCAAAAATGCTTTAATCTAGAGTTTGAATAAAAAAATAGTACTTTGCATACGAATAAATGTTTAAAAAAAGCTATATACATTTAAAAACTGCAATCTGTGATAAACCTTAAATACGTGAAAACTTAAATTATGTGAAAATGGCCCGCATAGGAAAATATGCTTTATTTAGAGCCTCACAAAGTTCGTTGCCCCTTTTACCAATAGATGCACTCGCAGATATAACTTGTAAGGCGATAAATCAATACAGGTGAGGAACTAATTTATTTTCAAACAAAACAGAATTCTTAGCATCATTTCTTCACAGTTCTGAGTTGTCAATATTTTTTCTTGCATTTCATGAAAATAAAAAAAAGCGTTGACAATTGTTGCATAAAGAATAGCTTGCAAACGGGGAGTACAAATCGACAACGGAAATGCCCGTTCCGTTATTGGACAAGAAGGTGTATTCAGGGAATGTGAAATATCTTGAGTAGTTGAGAAATATTTTTCACTTGGTACACTTGAAAAGCGAGCTTTGAAGTCGCAGTCTTCTTTCAAATCCGATTTGTAAATGTCATGTTTTCCTCACACGTAAAGTTATTATATACGATGTTTCCATTCAAGCAAAGTCAGGACAAATTCGTTGCCTTTCTCATTTCAATGACTTTTTTTTAACGATTATCAGAAATAGTTAAATACTATTTTAAAGTATTAATTACGTTAAAGGATTTAAAAAAGTTAAAAAAAATATATTTTTGAATTTTTTGCTTCAGTTTATTTCGTTCATTAGGCATAACAATAGGACTGTATTAGTCAAAGCCTGACTTTGCAACCATTTTTTTAGTTTGTACATTATGAATTAAATCGGTCAGTATTCTACTAGTTTATTTCAAACTAGAATAAAATTCCCAACATTACAAATATAAACAATTTGAAAATTCAGTATTAAATTTTTTTTTTTAATTAAGTTTTAAAAATGGTTGAACCAATAATTAATTATTTCGAATTGAAAGCGTTTGAAATTTGAAAAAATATATTGAACGATATTGAGTTGAAAACATTCGGAATCAAACAATTTCAGATTGGGTAAAAGTTTGAAAAAGGTCAATATTTCTAATGGAATAAAAAGGAATTAGAATCAAAATTGAAAAATTTCACACTAAAATTAAAAAAAACTGGACAATTACATTAGAAAGGAGTTGAAATTGTTTAATTTCTAATTCGAAGCATTAAAAATTGAATAATTTGAATTTGAATGAGAGAATCTAAAAATTGAATGATTTCAGATTACAATTTCGAAAAATAGTAAAATTTAAAATGTTCAAAATTCAATATTTTCAGATTAGAATTTTAGAAATTAAAGAATTGAAAAATTTGACAACTTGAATCTTAAAACTGCATTAAATGTCTTGAAGGTAAATTAATGTTACAAAACTGAAATTATAATTATCATAAAAATTATTTAGAAATTTGTTTCAAAGATCAAAAAACAAACTCAGCGTTACTTTCATCAATTAAAATGGTAAATTTCTGAATTATAAACCTTTAAATTCATATTATTCTGAAAGAATGTTCAATATGATGTAATTTTAAATAGGAAACATTAAAAATAAAAACATTTCTACTGCGCAGTGTTGAAAACTAAATAAATCCGAACTTCATTTAAAACTAGATAATTTGTTAGTCAGCAGATAAGACTTATGATTGGGAAAAATTGAAAATTGATCAATTTCAAATGATTAATTTCTTTAAATATCCATTTAAAAATCGGGCAATGTTAAGAATTTACATTGAAAATAAAAAATAAAAATTAAATAATACAAAAGAAGATTGCTATATATGATTCCAATGTTTGAAATACCACAATTTTAGGCCTTTAATTCGAAACTGTTTTTTTTTATTTTAGTTTTAAATCTTTAATATTTTGGAACATTTTCAAATAAAAAATAATTCAATTTTTAATGCGAAATTCTGAAATCTTCTCAGCTTTAAGGCTTGAATTTCATAATTATTGTCTCATTTTTTCGATCTTTCGTATTTATTCTAGAGGCATTTATTTTTAAATTGTTTAATTAAAAATCCTTTAAACTAAAAAGTGTGCAAATATCAAATCTTTGAATTTAATATTCTAAGGTTTCGAAGAATTAAAAAAACTAGAAAATGAAAAATATTTAAATATGAAATTTTTGAATTTAGAATTGAACATCAAAGCTTCCAATATGAAAAAGTTAAATTTTCAAACATTTAATAGTCAAATTGTCCTGTGATATAATAATAAGTGAAATTCTTAATATTTAAATCCAAAATTATAAACTTGTGAAATTTCAGATTGGAAACCCTCAAAAATTAAAAAAAGGTCAAACCAAATATTTTCCAGTTTAAGCGTTTGAAGCGAAAGAAATTTAGTTCCAAGGCCTCAAAAATTAATCAGTTTTAGAATTGCGCATTCAAAACTATATTTTTAAATTTAAATTATGGAAAGTTTTGGGATGATGAATATGTTATTCATTAGTATCATATCATGTAATATCAACTGACATATAAAGTGATTGGAAAAATTAAAAAAAAAGTGATTTCTGTCAAAAAAAATCATTCTCATTTTTACCGCTCAAAATTAAAGAATTCTAAGTACTGTAAACATTTTAATTTTAATGATTACTAGAAGTTTGAAAACTATATGCTTTCTATTCGAGTAACTTTAAAATAAATGAATTTAAATTTAAGGCGATGCATGTTAAACAATATAGGCATCGGCTCATGAAACGTTGTATGAACAGAAATCTTGAAAGAAGAAGAGCATGCTTTAATGGGTCTAAACTCGCTATTTATTATTTCTCAGATTTGGAAAATATTTGTGCAAAGTATAAATCATAAAAACTAGGTATTTGAATTAGTTTCGGGGGAAAAATGCAATACATTTACAACAGTTAAATCAATCCTGTTTCCAAAACAATGAGGTAATAAGCTATTTTCAATTATTACATAAAAATCCTAGAAATTGGAGGATGAGGCTTTTGTATCTTACGGTACATTTATTTTAGAAATATATTTTTTTAGTTTCAAATCATCAATCTCATTATTTTTAAGTAGGTTAAGGGTTACGGTTATGTTTATGTATATTTATTTTAATGTATTTTATTTCCCTGTCGACAAAATTTGATAAAATAAACTATAAAATATTATTTACTTCATAGAAAGATGAAATTAAACAATAATTTGAAGACAACTTAAAATAATGAAAATAGAAACCCATAATCAAATTTCAGCGCTACCTTGGACGAATTTCTGAATCAAAAAAACTGACAGTCAAAAATTTCTGTTCATAGGGTTAGTGGAACCAGTTACCGAGTGCGATCCAATTGTCCGTGGACGAAGATTCTATTTTATTAAAGGTTTAAATTATTAAATTAAAGGATTATTTAGCAAGAAAAACATTGAAGGTTTCCGGCGTATCCTACAAAACCCTAAAAATAAATCCAGGGATCTGAACGGCTACTTGTAGACCAAAAAATAAAACATCGATTTATATTTACAGATGAAATGAATGCGCAGAAAAAATCGACAGTTGTTCTATAGGCGAGCGTAAAGCAAATTCTTATATCGACATCCTAAATATCTTTAAGGTTTGCTTGGAATGGAAGCAAGCTTTCTCTAAGCGGTTTTACGAGAAAAGATACGATTCTAAGCCAGGCTGTTTCTCAAAGACGACCTGGAAGGAATTTAAATTCGAAACTTGAGGATTCGATAGCCACAGCATCGATGTATTTTCCTGATATCTGCCGAAATTGATCACAGGTCTTCGTTCGAGAAATGTTGGGGTGATTTTACCAGTGATTCTGTCGAATTGAGGTTTTTCTCACGGGTGAACTCATCGCGAGAGACAGAAGGAAAAAACCGCAGAAAGAAGAGAAGTGAGCAATGTCGAACGAGGGTTGATACCCGACAAAGCTATAAGATTGATTGGTCGAGGGTTACTTTCGCACTTGTCTTACCGACGGATCTATGTCTTACTTTTGATGCGAAACGAAGAAGAATCTTACGTGTCTTAACTTTTTCATTCCACTGTCTAAGTACCAGCCAGGGCTTCCAGTAGATCACTGTCGTGATGAACGATTACAAGAATTTACTACAAATTATTCTTCAGTCGCTCATTGTAAGACACTGTGATTTCGAGGAGACTTTCTTTCAGAGAAATGTGCAAGTTTGAGCACGCCGAGGGCGCGTCTCTGTTGAATCTCGCGCTTCGCGCTCAAAAATATATTTCTTTCGCGTTTCGCGCTCGATGATGTATTTACCTCACGCTACGCGCTTGGGCTTTGTACTTCTCCCACATTTGTGCGTAGACCTTTTAAAATTGAAGGTAGGAACTTCGACAACTGTGATTTAGTGATTGTGAATTCTCTTTTGTTAAAGCCCCCCCGTGCAGACATTTTGAAAGGGATCTAGTAGGGCTCTGACTCTAGTATTGATCTAGAAGGGGCTGCCCTGCCACAACCCTACCACAAACAAGTGACCCTACGATGTCCTTATGGGGGTATTTGTTCACTTGAACTAGATTTGATTAAATTATTATTAGAAATTGTCTACTAATCTGTAAATCTGATCTAGTATAAGTAGCTTTCCAAACAATTCAAAATAATATGCAGTAAGACGAATGCCCTGTAAATCATATATAAAATTTCCACAATATGTTCAAATCTTTAACATTTGAATATTATTTAAAACAGCCACATTTTTTAAGCTTGCAGACTTGAAGCGCTTAAAATTTCTCTAATAAACTTTCAGTAATATACTTTTGCACTATATTTTCTAGATTAGAGGTTAGGATTATAGTATTCCACTATACAATTTCACTGTTTTTCAACGTTCAAAAATGTGATGTCTTCACTTCTACAAACTCATCATATATTTCTATATTCGCGATATGCATCCACACTCAAAACTTTAATGAATATTTAGTCAAATTTTAAGGATTTTGATCTCTTATGGACATGTGACCACAGGTATAATATTTTTGCCACAGGCTGGCAGAAAACTTCTGTCATGGCGTCAGACAATGTGCGTCGCCTGTGGCGCGCAGCATTCAGGCGGCAAGGAGGGCGGCAATTCAAAATACGCGTGTAGTTTCATTTTGAAATAATTGAAGTTTTGGGGATGAGGACATCTCAAATTTTTTTAACTGACCTAGTATTCTTCCACAAAAAAATTCTTAAGCATAAAGTTTAAAAAATTGTATATTTATTGAAACATTTCAAATTATTTCACTAAATTTGAAATAAAAAAAAAAAAAAAACAGCAGAAGGTTAATTTTCGGAAATATATAAAATCAGTGAAAGATACTGTAGAGTAAGAAATTGATTTTTATTATTTTCGAAGGCCTTGTTAGAACATACGAAATTTTGCAAACAAAAGGGAACGGAATTTTCAATGTTAAAATTTTTTGTAAACAATAAAAAAAAAACTCATATCAAGTTATCTTATGTTACGAAATAACTTTTGAAAACTTCTTAGAGCACGCGATGAAGTATTTAAGAAATTTTTTTGCATTTTTTTTTAAATAATACATTTGAGTTTTCTGCTATTAAATCTTGCAAGAAATTAACAAATAAATGTAGAAAAAAATGATAAACAATTTTGGTAGGTTATGATTGATCATAATTATATCTAAAACATTTCTTTAAATGCATTTTGTAATACAACTTGACATAAAACTCTAAAAATAAAAAAGTATATTTATTTCTAATCTATGTGCAATATATTTCAATTCGACATTACTCAATTATTTATTGATTTTCCTTACTTATTCAAAGCTATAAATTTCCCACTAGAGCCTGTTAGGGCCCTCATCAGTTTTTTCTAGACTAGGAATTCTGGTCGGGGCCCCATCAGAACTCAACACCAAATAGGGAAAGATGGGGAAATTTCTGCACGGGCCTTTGGTTTTAACGAACACATTCTCATAAAATATCTCATGCTTGGCGCTCAATGAACATTTCTCCCAAACGCACATTTTTCTATATTATGTTTAACTTTATCATATTGTCATATATACCATTTTTTGTTTTATTATTACTTTAATATTTGTTCCTTATTTGGCATTAATCTTTATTCGCAGCTACCCCAAAAAAATTAAATTTTGTTAAATCCTTTTTTTACGACCATAACACAAACTACGCGTCCTATAAAAAATGATTTATAACAAATTTGTAGACCTTTTTTAAGTGAAAAACTTTTTTTTCTTCCTTTTTTTGTGTATTTGGTGTCGTACTATCAAAAAGTGATTCTAGAGACCCGAAATTGTTTTACAACATGTTAAGGATGGTCGAAGTATTTCAAAATATTTCGAGGGGTTTCATAGGATTTCAAGTGATTTCTAAACATCTTGAGGAATTCCAGAGGATTTCTAGGGATTGCAAACTATTTAAAAAGTTTTCAATGGGACTACGGATTTCAAGTAACTTCAACAGGTTTAAACAATTATCAAGCATTTCAAATTATTTCAAAGGATTCAAAAAAATTATTTAAAAATTCTTTTGAAGATTTTTCATAGTATTCGAAATTATTTTAAGGAATGTTATGGGTTTTCGGTGAAATTGATAGGGTTTCGTCAGCTTTCAGAAGATTTCAAATATTTTAAGATATTACAAAAAGTTTAAAAGGTTTTAAAAGATTTCAAGATTAGTCAAACCTTTATTTAATACTCACACATAATTATTTCAAGATAAGCAAATATTTAATTGTTATTTGTTTTCAATATTTTAACTTATTAGTAAAGTGCTTCATTGATTGAAAATACAAATTTTTGACAAACTTAACATTTTAATTTTCTCGTACAATCCAAACTACATTATAAACTTTTGAAGTTATAATATTTTAATGTTGAAGATTAAACAGTTTCAAAAGTGCTTAAAATTGAACGTTATATTATTCGCGTCCTTTCAAATTAAAACATTTAGTTTATGAGAACAAAAATGCTGCTTTCTTCCAGTTGAATTTCTCATCCATTATAAAGTTCTCTGATTCAACGTACATTCTAGTTGAGAAGATAAGACCTAGATTATTCTACACTTGGAAGGCTGAACCGATCGACTATCCACAAATTCTTCAGGAGAGACTGCATATACACTTGGAACCATCACCAAAAATCGAAAGCCGTATTTTTGGCCCACCCTATAGTGTTCCTACGTTTTTGACTTAAAACGGATTCAGTCCCGTGCATCATGATTGGAGGAAGTTCAGATCTAGAAGATAAGGCCAAGGTCATTACATGGTAGGTAGGTTAAACCGATCGACTATACATACATTCCTCAGGAGAGAGACTGCTTATACACTAACTTGAAACGATCACCCCAAATCGAAAGTCGATTTTTTGGACCACCCTTATGTTCCACCGTGTCTGATTTGAAATGGATTCGGTCCTGTGCATCTTGATTAAGGGGAAGTTCATCTCTAGAAGATTATTCTACATTCGGTAGATCAAACCGATCGACCATTCATACATTCCTCAGGAGAGAGACTGCTTATAGTTTTGGAACGATCACCAAAAATCGATAGTCGATTTTTGGACTATCCTAGTATTCCTGTGTGTCTTATTTGGAATGGACTGATCTTCTTGATAGAGAAGTTCAGGTCTAGTAGATAAGGCTAAGATTATTCTACACTTGATGGTTGAACCGATCGACCTGATACATTCCAAAGGAGAGAGACAGCATATTCACTTTAAATGATCACCCAAAGTCGAAGGTCGATTTTTGGAACACTCAAGTGTTGATGCGTGTCTGTTTTGAAATGAATTCGGCCTGTGTATCTTGATAGAGAAGAAGTTCAGGTCTAGAAAATAAGGTCAAGATTATTCTACACTCTCCAGGTTGAACCGATCGACCATCCATACATTTCTCAGGAGAGAGACTGCATATACACTTGGAGAATCTCGTTAGGTTAAACGAGGAAATTCTAAGCCTCGGTTTAACGGTTCCAAGCTAGTCCAGGGACCCCAGTCAGCTATTTACGATAGATTCACTGTACCGGAACGTAACGTAACTTGAATGTACCGTTCCGTTATACAGGTACTTGCTACATACACCGTCGCCAGTAGTCTCTTAAACTTGCCAAGTTCCAACTTTAAAGTTTCGCTCAAGAGAGAGGAGATACCTCCTGGTCTCTCGCACTTGAACCAAATTCTCTCTCTCTCTTTCGCGCTATTTCTCTCCCACTATTGCCCCAACTAATCCAAATCGCGGGTAAACGGGGTTACGCCCCATCCTACTCATTCTCCTATTGCCACCCTCAAAAGCTAGATATGCCCCTTAGAACGAGTTTCAAAAAAGTACCTCCCGTACGAACGTGTTCAAGGGTAGAAATGGCCGTTGTTCGACCTCTTCAAGAGACTCTTCTTTTCATTCAATGCCGAATAAATTTTTATTCGGGGACAATATCTCTTATAGGGAACAAAGAAAAACGAGCACAAGCAAGAAATTTCTGCTTAAAGTTTAAGGTAAAGGTACCTATCATGAAACATGTCCCAATTATGAAACAGTTTGACAAATAATTCGATTTATAAATAATTCAAAAGTATATTTTTGAGTACAAATTATTATAATAATCAGTACGCAAGTTAGGCTTTTCATCTATATAAAAAGCAAGTATGGTTCTAAAGTTTTAGACATTAAAAAATAATGTTAATTGTGTAACCTCCAAACTGCGGAAAATTGACTGCCATTTATGCGATTTGAGATTGTTGCATGTCTTTTTCATTCTAATAATAAAGCTTATGATATGTTATTAAACTTTGAGTAAAACAAATTAATTTTGAACCAAAAAGAACGCATTTTCAACAAAATAGTTGAATTTTCAACCAAAGTGATCAATTTTCAAATAAAATGATGAATCTTCAACTGGAATAATTGAATTTGATCAACCAAACAAATAAATTTTCAACTGAAATGATAAATCTTCAATTGAAATGGTTGAATTTCCAACCAAAAAGATGAATATTCAACCATGAAGATTAATTTTTATACAAAAAAATATGAATTTTCAACACAATATATGAATTTTCAACCAAGTTATTGAATTTGCAACTGAAAATGATAAATTTTTACCCAATAGTTGAATTTTACAAAAAATAGAGAATAATTTTCAACAAAAAATAGAATAGTTAAATCTCAAGTTAAACAAATTAATTTTTAACAAAAAAACAAACAGATTTTCAATCAAATAGTTCAATTTTCAACCAATGTGATGAATTTTCAACTAAAATGATGAATCTTCAACTGGAATAGTTGAATTTTATACCAAAAAGGTACGAAAAATGTTCACAAAATATTTCAATTTTGAAATAAAAAAAGATCAATTATCAATAAAACAGTTAAATTTTCGTCCAAAAAAGATAAATTTTTAACCAAAAATAGATTAGTTGAATAAAAACAAAAAAAAACGAATTTTCAACCAAACAGGTCAATTTTCAACTGGAATAGTTAAATTTTCAGTTAGAAAAATCGATTTTCAACAAGGTCGTTAAATTTTCAACCAGAGCTGAATTTTCAATCAAAATAATGAAACGAATTACTTTTTAACAAAAGAACAATGTTATATAATTGAAATTTCAACCAAAAAAGGTTTTAATTTTAAATAAAAAACAGCCAAATTCAACCAAAGAAGACAAATTTTCGAGAATAGTTGAGTTTTCAATTGAAAAATACTTTTCAGTCAACAGAGGAAACAAATTTAAAACAAACTGTTGAATTTTCAACCAAAAATATTAATTTTGCACCAAAAAGGACCAATATTGAATAAAATACAGGAAGGTATTATTAAGTGCAATAAAAGAAAGAAAAACGAAAAGGGTACTTAGCCTAATATTTCATTTACGCTACCCTTTATAGGTTAGGTTGGTCAATTTTTACGAAAACTTGTATTCAATTTATTTATCTTTATTAACGATTGAAATAAAAGTTCATTTTACTATTTAATTTGATTTAATATAGGAACTAATACAAAATAAGCCATATTATTATAAAAAAAAAACATTCCTTTGCTGTCCAAAAGTTGTTTCATAATAGGTACATAAAGGTCGTTTCGCTTTTTCAGAAATACGATAACTTTGCTTAAACTAAATTAAATTTTCAATAGGCGTTTCGCATTCAGAAAAGATCAGTCCATTCATTGATATAAACATTTTTTAAAATATATTCTACTATCGTTAAAAAATTAATGAAAATCTCAAAATCCCCTCAAAATTTGTGGCATGATAGGTACCTTTACCTTATGCCCTCTTGCGTTAGAACTGCAATTTTTTTGGCGGATTAAAAATTTGACTTGAGAAAGTGGGACTGAAGAGACTTTCACTGAAAGATGAATTTAAATGGGATTTTTAAAGAAAGATTTTTCTATGTAATACCATAAAAAAAGATTGTTTTTTTATGCGTTATGTAAAAAAGGGTAAACTTCAATAAGGTTTTAGAAGATGTGCAAAATGTGGCTTAAGCTTCTTTGTATTTTTATTTTTAGGGTTTCGTAGGAAATTCTCAAAAATCGTGCCACAGTCTGCCCGTATCTTGCGTAAAAAAAAAACTATTCAAGCGACTACCCTAAGGTTTTGTATTCGGTTCATAAAGTGACCACTGCGGAGCGCAGAAAAATACTGTGAAACTTGGAAAAAATTTACTTTCTATTTAAATTTCAAATTTTAAGCCAATTTCCTGCTGGGATGGCTTAAATTGAAGCTCTTTGCGTTTAGGTTTAAGATGAAAAATCAAATTTACGAAGTTTGCTTGACAATCCCTTCTGCGCCTGATTTTTGAATCGGTAATATTACTCCGACTAAAGGACTCTATTAAAATTCAATAATTTTATTTCGAAAACCTTTAATTATAGTCACTCTTAATTGAAAAATATACTTGATTATATTCATTTTGAATATTTTTGTCATCAAATACTGTCTAATTTTGAAGTTCTTCAATTTAAAATAGCTTCATTGAGAATGCTTTCAATTTGAAATTAGTGGTACTTAAATTGTTATGTTTCATAAATGTTCATCGTATTGAATGAAAACAAGCTATCAAAGATTCTCATATTAAAATTTTACACTCTTATTATGAATGGGCGGATGTATTAAATAATAATCGTACAAGAGTGAATCTGGTAATTCCTCTGCAATGATTAAAATGCCTTGAAATTGAATTAAACTGGATTTTTTCAAAAGTAGATCCAAAAGACTTGTGCATTAGGGTGGGCCAGGAAAACTAAATTTTTGAAAAAATAGGCCCTTTTCCTGGTTGCGCCATTCGTACAAAAAAAATCCGACTATAAGTACCTAAATTTCGGTACGCCTAGCCAAGACCATTGAAAATCACTAATGACTTTTTGAAAACAATAAGGCCCTACGGCATATGATTTATTTGATTTTTAATAAAAATGATATTCTTTTTAGTATCACGTAGACTTAACAGCTTCTAAATAAAGTTTATAAACCAAAAAATTCACACAGTTTTAGGAAATGTAACGACTCAGAAATTTTTGTTACGAGATCTTTTTTAAATAAAAATTAACTGAATCTTAAAAATTGTCATTTTTGTTCATATTCAAAATGCTAACCTAAATAAAAGTTATATATATATATATACATTTTTAAAAATATTTGTTACTAGCATTCAATATCAAAATGTGCACCCCCTAAATCTCAAAAATAATCAGAAGTCCTCTGAAATCTCTTGAAATCCTTGAAAAATCAACAAAATCCTTTAAATATTCTAAAATTCCTGGAAATACCTTGAAGTCATCTAAAAATCTTTAGATTCTCTAAGAATCCCTTAAAATTCATTCAAATTTCAATTATTTTTAAAAGTTCTCTAGAAATCCCTTGAGATCTCTGGAAATCCTACAAAAACCTTTGAAATTCCTTAAATTTTTTTATATTTCTTTAAATCTGGTAAAATTCCGTAACATACCTAAAAATCCTTTAAAATTTGTGGAATCGCTAAGAAGCCCTTAAAATTTAATTAAATTAAATTTATTTGACAAAGTTCTCTAAAAATCCCTTGCAATTGTTGGAAATTTAATAAAATCCTTAAATCCTGAGAAATTTCTTGAAATGCCTCAAAACCTCTTGAATTCTTAAGAGTCTCTAGGAAACCCTCGAAATTCAATTTAATTTATTTTCCTTAGTTCACTAGAAATTTCCTGAAATTTTGGGAAATTCTACAAAATTCTTGAAATTCCCTTGAAAAAAAGTTTCTTAAAAAAGAATCTTTGAATCCATTCAAATCCGTTGAGAATCTTCAAAATCCCGTGACATTTTTATGAAATCTGACGAAAACGCTTAAACCCCGTAAAAATTCTGTGGAATTCTTTGAAATTCATTAAAATTCTACGTCAAGCATATACATAAATCATTAGTTTATACTTCCTCTATTTTTTGCATAAACTGTTTCAATATTTCAAAATTCTTCATTTCTATACTGGTTCCTTATAAGGATTTTCTTATAATCATTTTCTATTATGATTTTTCCAAAATCCCGAAAAAATTATCCCCTCGCTACTACCCCTACCCTCACTTTCTACTACTCTCACTACTCCCACTACTCCTACTCATCTTTACTTCCCTACTACTCCTCCTCCTACGACCCCTACTTCCCCACCACTACTCATCTTATTTTTCCTACTACCCCTGACCTCACTTTACCTACTTTCCTCACCACACTTTTTCTGATTCTTCTTACCTACTCATCTTCACTCCCCTACTACTCCTTTTCTCACTTCCTGTACTTCCCCTCCTTAACTCACCTTCACTTCCCTACTACCCCTCCTCCCACCTCCCCTACTTCCCTTCCCCTACTTATCTTCTTTTTCCTACTACCACTACCCTCATTTTTCCTACTTTCCTTACCACTCTTCCCCTACTTACCCTTCCTCAGTCATCTTCACGTCCCTACTACTGCTTCCCACACTATTCATACTTCCCCTCTCCTACTTCTGGAAAGTTTTATATTACCCTTTCCCCTACTTCTTTCACTTTCCATCCATACTTGTCTTCAATTCTCTACTATCCTTCCTCTCACTTCCCCTACTTCTTCCCTTCTGCTCATCTTTACTTCCCTACTACCCCTACCCTCATTTTCCCTACTTTCCTTATCATACTTCCTCTCCCTTATTCATCTTCACTTTCCTACTACTCCATCCCATACTATAAATAATTTCGCTTTCCTACTTATCTAAACTTTTCTACTACCCCTACTCTTACTTCTCCGGCTTCCTATTCGCTACTTCCTTTCCTCAACTTTACATCACTACGACCCCTACTATCACTTTCCCTACTTTTCTACTCCCCTTCTTGCACTTCCCTTAAATTCCCTCCACTTCCCTTTTAGGAAAAAAATACTACGGACGGAAACCCGAATTGAACCGTAAGGGATTCTGCCCGGAGCTACGAAACCCTAAAAATTACTTAAAAAGCGCAGGTTGGATGTTGAACCAGGGGGGTGACACGATTTTCGCTTTTGCATTAGAGGCGCGTGTCAGTTTTGTGAAGAGCGGCGAGTCGTGAAGCATTGGCGCCACCTCCACGACGCCCGGTCTGCCCGTTGTCTGTTATGATTTTGCATACACAAACTCGTGAAATGTCATAACTTTATCGTCTATTTGCCATATTTTATTTATTTACGTATACATGTGTTATAACAATGGGGGGGGGGCATCGATGTATAGCACCGAACTGTCTATCAGGGTACGACTCAACCCGCTCAAACGGAGTAAAACAGTGCATTTTTCCGTTCTAAAAAATGTGGTTGACCGTTGGCACCAAGCAATTAAGCATGACAAAAAGGATTTTATTGTTAAACCTGGAAATGTGGTTTGTGAAGATCACTTTTTAAAGGATCAAATAATTTGGAAAAAGAAAGTTTTAGCTCCGGATGGAACGGTTATGGCGATAGGTATGAGGATTTGTTTACACCGATGTTCTTTAACCTAAAATAATTGAATGGCTCTGACGGTTTCATGACTACATTGATTTTTAAATTTTGATATATTTTTCTTCTTGTAAAACTTGTAGATTATTGTAATAGTGCGTAACATTATATTTTTATTAGTTTTTGAAATTTTAAAAATATTTTAAAACCCTTACTATCTTTAAGAAAATTGTAAAAGTAACATTAATGACAGTTTTGAATTATCGCCGAGTTTCGACATTTATTACTTTAATAGGAACGTAAGTTCTATTATTTCGGTCTTGCGATCAATTTGAATAAAAAAGACTTTATTAGGTATAATATAAGCCTTTATCGGGTATAATTTGCCTGAGGATGACCAACAGATTGAGGTCGAAACGTTGCGAGAATGTAACTTTTTATAATTAAAGTATTGACTCGGAATACTCCCAGTCTTTTTTATTTAAATTGATCGTAAGACCGAAATAATAGAACTTACGTTCCTATTAAGGTAACAATTGAATTGATCAAAGGAAGATTTCACTTCTTAAAAATTGTTTTAAGAAGTTGTTTATTTTTATCATTTCGAAATTTATGTACGATTACATTAATTTATTAGTAAATTCAAGTACTAAAGTAAATTACAATTGTAAAATAATGATTTTCTTGCAGTCAGAATAGTACAAGAAACCTAAATTTAAAAAAACGATAATTTTATGAAAAAGAAAGTCGCGACATTTTGTAAAACTAGCTTTGTTCAATTGTATATAATAAATTATTATGTTCTGTCTGCATAATAATTGCTATACTTTAATCGCAGTATATTCGTAAATAATTTAAATAATTATATTTATTTAAATAAATTAACTTGGCATTTATTACTCCTATACCTATTACCTATACCCCATATTTAATTTATATCTCCATCTTTTAATTCAATTTTTAAATAAATAAATGACTAAATGTACGATAAAGTTAATAACTTTATTACTGATAATCTTTTAGCCATTTCACGATCAATACAATATACTGAATATTAAAAATTATGATTTTTAAATACGCTTGTATATTTTTATTATAATGTAATAATAGATTAGGGTCATTCGAGTAATTAAAAAAGAGACAAAAAATTTTATATATTATCATTTCAGAACATTTAGTTTATTTGTTTTATACGGTAAATACGTAATCTTTATATTTTACCATTCCACTCTACTTGAAAATTAAAAACCGACATTTCCAGTGTATGTAAGGTCTATTTTTTAATCCTAGGTATTTTTTAAATTCTAGAAACAGTTAATCCTTGCCTAATTCAAGCTAAAAGTATTTAAATTATCCACAAACGTCCAAAATATTATAAAAACTGCGAAAAATACTAAATCTCCCATGATTCTAATCAGCTTTCATTCAAATATAGGGCGTGGCGCTAGTGGCGCCAGTGTTTCATTTTCTGCCGTCCTTCACAAAACTGACACAGCGCATTTGTATGGCGAGTCACCCCCCTGGTTGAACAAATAAAAATATTCTACACTTTTCAGCTAATAGCTAGTTAGTGAATTACTAGTTACAGAGAATTGAATAAAAAGAAGTAAGAACCATAAAGACGTTTGAAAACATTTTTTGGAAAAATTTAAAAGTAGTATTTTTGCTCTTTCCCTACTATCTATCTACTAATAGCAGTTGAAGTAATTCAAGAGAAAAAAAGGAGTGAGAAAAATATGGCAATGGTCGTTTTCGCTCCTCGTTTCTTTGCCGATCCCTGCAATCCTTGAAAGAGGGTGTAGGATACGCTCCGTTGGATAATGCATCCAACGTACAAATGGGTGGATGGGGTTTCCAGCCGGATTCCCATATCGCTATCGGGAAGTCGTGGCAGGAAGGGAATGAGAGTGTGGGGCGAAAAGACACTTTTGTAAGTTAGTCGGCCTGAAGAGGCACATAAGGTTTTCAAATCCCACAGGACGATCGTAAACGTCAATTTGCTACTTAATTTTACCCTAAAAACTACTTGGATTATCAGTAAATTAAAAATAATCCAAGAATTTATTCATTCACTTTGTTCACATTGAACCTCCTATGTTTCCGCTCAAACATCGCCTGTTTTTTTTCTCGCTACTTTTTCTATCATGTGACAATGACAGTTTATTAGTATATGTCATTTGACATTTTATAACAGTGTTTTTCCAGTTAAATCAGCATTAAAATTTTATTGAAATGATTGCATTTTTTAAATAATGATGCACAATTTGAAAATTAATTATTTTCAACGACATACATACTTTCAAGATCCTAATTTAAGAATGATGATTTGATATTTATTTGATATTGAATGCGCAGTTCTAAAACAATTTAATTTTTGAGGCTGCGAAACTAAAGTTTTTTTCGCTTCAACAGCTTAAACTGGAAAATATTTAGCATGAAATTTCTTAACTTTTAGAGTTTTCAAATCTCATGGCACACTGTTATAGTGTTAAACTCAAATATTAAAAATGTGAGGAAAATTTCATTATCAAATCTTTCAAAAATACAAAATTTCTTGAGAGTCTTGAGAGTTAATTTCAAATTTAATAATTTTAGATTTAAATATTCTAAATTTTTTGGTTCCAAATTTCAATAAAAAAATTATCTGGTTTCTTAAATTCTTCGAAATTGTAGAGTATCTAATTGAAAGACTTGATAGTTGCACAATTTTCAGTTTAAAGATTTGTAATGAAACAAAGTATAAATTCAAAACAATGAAAAACTAATACAATAATTTCTCAAATTCAAGCTTTGTAAATGAGAAGATTTTAGAACTAGGCATTTAAAATTTAATTATTTTTTATTTGAAAATTTTGAAACATTTTGAATATTTCAAACTTAATATGAAAAAAAATGTCAAATTGGATGGCTCCACATTGTGCATTTGCAAACATTGAAATCATACATAGTAATCTTGTTTTGTATTTTATTTTCAATTTGATATCTTAAAATTTTTCGATTTTTAGTTGAAGATTTAAAAATGTAATCACTTACAATTGAAAAATATTTGATCAGAAAATTTCAAGAATTATTAATAATTTTTAATGAAGTTTTCAAAATTAATCGAATTGGAATGAAAATAGAACTATCTGAAATTGACACATTGGTAATTGAATAATTTCTTTAATCGTGATTGGTTACAATTTCAGTGTTCTGAATTTTTATGTTGAACGTTGAATTTTCGAGGCTTCCCTTCATGAGTTCTTATTTTTCAATTAAAATTGAAATGATTGAATTTTCCAAATTATAACTAAGAATTTTCGAACTGTTCATTTTCGCATGATTTAAATTTACTTAAAATAATTAAAATTTTCAAGGGTTTGAATGTAAATAAGTTATAATATCATAATTGTTAGTAACTAACCATTTTTTCAGTTTCAAGTGAAGTTTGGAGTCTTTTAATTTACAACATTCCTTAGTAGACTTTTTTCATTTGTAGTGTTTCTCATTTAAAATTTCTTTTCATTTTGAACATTTTTTTAGAAAAATTTAATTTTAAAGGAATATAATTTAAAACATTTTCCAGTTTGAACGGTGAAAATGACGGTGAAAGTATTTTTTGTGATTTTTTAATTCAGAATTAAATTGTTCAATTTTGAACGCTCTTAATTAGATATTGTAAATTTTCAATTCTTTTTTAACGAAATTGTCTCATTTTAAAAACTTTACCCTGAAATTTTTTACTTCTAAACGCTTTTATTCTAAAATGAACAACTTCCTTTTCATTTTTTGCGAAAGATTGTCCTTTATTTAAATGTTACCTCATCTTAGATTGTTTGAGCTAGAACGTTTTCAATTCAAAATCGTTCAAAATATTCAAAAAAACTCTCAAACGCTTTTAATTCAAAATTATTAACTATTGATTGTTGTTTTCAACATTTTTTTAGAACTTATTGTTTGAAAATTTGGTTTCATGGATTTTTAAATTGTTTATATTTTTAATTTAGAAAACAAAAATCCACAGATGTGAACAGTTTGTTATAGCATATTTTGAACAAGGTTTGGAATTTTTGAATTTGTAACACTTCAAGTTTGCGTTTATCAATTTTGAAAGTTTCCAATCAAAAATCATACAATTCCCAACGTTTTTAGAATAAGTGAACTTTTGAGATTCACAAACTTTTATATTCTCTGATTTTGTCTGGTGAGAATGACTGAAATTTTTGTTCGTACAGAAATCTTAATTCTAAAGTGCAATTCTAAAATAGTTTAATTTTAAAGACCTCGAAACTAAAGTTGTGTAGCTCTTGAAATATTTGGAAATAATTTTAAATCTTTGAGATCCGTTAAAATTTCTCAATTCTTGTGAATAAATTCTTTGAAATTCACAAAGATATTATAAAATTCATTGAAATCCTGTCAAAGTACATGAAATCTGATGATATTCCTTGAAATCTCTTGAAATATTTGAAGTCTGAAATCCCTTGGAATAATTTTCAATATCCTCAAATCTTATAAGCCCTATGAAATCCTCCCAAATCTTTCGAAGTTCTTTAAAACCACATATTGACGGAAATCTTTGAAATCTGTTAATTCTTGTCAAATTCTATGCAATTTATAGAAATATTATGTGTTTAGACATTTTTGGTATCTATTGAAATGCATAAAATATCACTTGAAATCCCGTGACCAACCTTTAAAATCTTTGTTATTCTCTGATGTCCCTTGGAATCATTGAAAATACCCAAAAACGTCTTAAATCCTACGAATTCTTTCGAAATCCTAATAAATTTTCAGTCAATTCTTTGCAATCTCTTTGTTTCAATCTCTTGAAATACCTTGAAATATTTGAAATAATATTAAATCCCTTATTCTTAATCTGTTAAAAGTAATTTTAGATCTCTGGAAATCTTTCAAATCTTGTAAACCCTTTGAGCCTGAAAAGATGGAGAGGAAAAAACCTAAGCTTATTTCAGACAAGAAAAAAGAACTCCAAGCTCAAATAAGATCTTATAAATTTTAAATTTTATTACGTAAAAGCGAAGTTGTATACATTGACCTCAGAAAATAGTCTGAGATGACTGATATTAAATATTTATATGACAGAAGAAATGTGAAATAACTTTATAAGACTCTTTCCTTAAGCTGAAAAGAAAAAAATGTGATAAATTAGACCGTTATCGAAAATAGGATTTACAAGAAATTGTAAGATTTTCTTTGAAACTTGCGACCGAGTCAAGAAAGAATAGAAAAATTTGCAAGAGTTTACCTTTATCTCATGCTCCAGAGCAACGGAATCAACTTACCATTGTTATTGTCTCCGAAACAAACTACATAAAGTATTCAGAATCTGCCAAGACTGTCACATTGAAAAACACGAGTCTCAGGCATTCGTAATCTCAAAAGAGTGTCAGCTCTCGAGGCGAGTGGAGGGTGAGGTATTAAGTCCCGTTTTGCATCGCTCCACATGGAAAGGTGCTCAAAAAGCAGAGTTAATATAAGGAGCAGGCCTGAGATTGCATTGAGGTATTTTTCAGCATAGGCTGGGCCACCTCGCTTATTTTTCAGAAGATTTCAAGGTATTTTCAAAGAATTTATCAAAATTTAAATGATTTAATAGGATTTCCAATTATTTCAAAGATTGAATATCATAGGGTGAATATTTAGTGACAGTGTCGGGAGATGCCTGCAAATAGCCTTATTACTAAATCGGAGGAATCGAAACGTAAACAGTCAGGGCCGCCTGAACTGTTTCCAATTTGAATGCATAATATTGCGCAATATTCTCGACTGAGTACTCGCGCACTGCGGCCTTTCTGAGGCGAGAGTCGCAACTGTCTCTCGCCCTGCGCGCTGAGAAGCTGTGCAGGCCAGCAATTTCAGGAATAACTGAACCGGGGATTACTGAAGCGGGGTCCGAGGGTATATATATATATATACATATGTTATATATATATATATATATATATATATATATATATATATATAATACTGCACTGCTGAAGTCTGGTGCCCTTCTCAGTAGCCACAACACAAACCAACCATGACTTTTTTTGTTCCAGTTCTGTCTCTATACTTTCCCTCCATTAACCAACGTCGGGTGGGACTGACGTTATAACTTGACTTTCCACTTTTCGACCCTATATTTCCCCTATTGTACCCTATATTCAGTTTTGGTCCCTAAAGTACCCTATTTTCAAGATTTGGTGCCTATGGTACCCTATTTGTAGCCCATAATTGAACTTTAAAAAAATTTGTAACATGATCGAAGCTTCCAAGAGTCAGAGATTTTAATAAAAAATAGCAATAAATGAGGGAATTTCTGTAGGAAGTAACTTTCAAAAATAATCAGGGCACACAGTTACTATTAGTCATTTTTTTCTCAAAACAATTTTTAGTTACATTTAAAAATGAAAATATCACATTAGTCACTTTTATTTTAATGAATTGATTCCTGGATTAATCTCTATTAAATTCAGGTTTATACCTATTTCTGAATTGTCTTGAATTCTTTTGAAACATTTCAGGGTATTTTTAAAGATTCCGGGAATTTTTTAATAAATTTCAGTAATTTGAAGGGGTTTTTAAAGATTTTAGAGTATTTTTTAAACTTATAAGGCATTTCCAAGAGCTTTTAATTTCAAATATTTCAGGGTATTATTTATTAATTTCATTATTTTGGCGGGATTTGAGAGCGTTTGAAATATTTTAGGATAAAGAATTTTCCAGAATTTCGGAACATATGGAACGATTTTACAGGACCTATAAGGTTTTAAGATATTTGAAAAATTCGTGGGATTTCAAAGGGTTTGAAGTATTTTATGAAATCTTACAAGTTTCCAAAGGAATTTTCAATTGATTTGAATTATTTGAAGGGATTTCAAAGAGTTTAATATATTTTAGGTTATATCATTTCCTAGAGTTTTTGAAGATATGGAACGAATTTACAGAACATAAGGTTTTAAGATATTTGAATAAATTTCCCAGGATTTCAAGAAATATTACCAAAGAATTTCGCGGATTTTATAATATTTTAGTGGATTTTAAAGAATTTATTCAATATAAGTGAGGTATTTCGTAGGGTTTCAAAGATTTACAGTTTTGTCATTAGTTTTTTTTTGAATTCATCCTGAATTCTTATTTATTTATCCGAAGTTCTTTTGAATTCTTTGGAATTCTTTTGAATTTGTTGAATTCACTTAAATTCTTCTAAATTTACTCAATTCTACCTAAAATTCAATAGATTTTTAAAATTTTTTAAATGTTTTTATTTAATTGATCCTGAGGATCAATTGATAAAATGTTGAAAGGATTTGAATTATTTCAAGTTATTTTTTCAAATTCCTTGGTATTTTCAAAAGCTTTCAAAAATTGCAAGGGATTTCAAAAGATGTCAAAGGATTTGAAATATTTTAGGAACTTTTAAAAAATTCTCAGAAATTGAGAGATCGGAGGAAGAATCCCTTTTTCTGAAATACGCTTTATTATGCAAGATGTTATATACAAATCAATTTTTACTTTTTTTTTTTTTAATTCACCCTGAATTTTGATGAATTTCATCGAATTCTTTTCGCTCACCTTAAATTCCTCTAAATTCATTTAAATTTCACGGAAATCAATGGAATTTTCTTTATTCTTAAAATTATTTCCAATTCAATTGAATTCTTTTGAAGTTAACTTGAATTGAATGGAAACAGGGCGTTTGCAATGCTACAGTGGTAAATGATCTCAAGTAAAGACAATTATGAGAAACAATGCCCTAAAGAAAGCTAGATATCTTATGTGTTCCTGAAACAAAGAAAAAGGGATGCGACAGAAGAATAATAGGAAATGGGGTATTAAAGAACAGAATCGAACTATAGTCTTGCATGAAAGTAGCTTTCGTTCCTTTCAGGGTTTTATAGCCCCTGGCAGAAATCCTCATAGTTTCGGTCGGGTGTCCGTCCGTCGACGAGATTCGATATGAGACTCGAGACGAGATTCAAGACCAGACGAGATTTAAGGTGAGATGAGATCAAGGGTAAAGGAGGAAAGAAAAGGGTTGATAGTAGGAAGGGGAAAGGGGTAGAGGAGGGTGATTTGAACGACTGAATAGGCAACGAAATCCTTTTTTTGTAGGCGCATGTCGCCTCCCTTGACTTACTTTTTAATAATTAATAAGGAAATAAGACGAATTTCATATATATGATCTTTTGAAAAGAGAAATGTAGAAAGGAGGAAAATAAAGGGAAGAAGCTTGATAAACACTAAAATGTGTGCAGGAGTGTTTTTCTTCGAAACTTTGTGGCGCCAAATCGATCCGTGGCCGGCAATTAAAGTTACCCTGGTCTCGCGTACGTGCGACGTGATACTTATCTCAACTGTGATTGGCCTCTGAAAGCACGAGACGAGCGTTTTTTCAAAGAACGCGTGACTACTCTCACATTTGTGACCGCAGCAACCCTTAACTTGAATTAGCTCACTCTAGAAAACACAGGTGTTGCCGGATCGATCTTGGATCTTGGATGGTAATTACATTGACCCTACCTACCAACGTAACGATGTTGCTAATCGACCCTCCCACTTAAGGTCCAGGAAAATCGAATCCGAAAAGTTTTATGTCGTTTGAAACTTTCATGTCGTTTGAAACTTTTATAAAGATTTACGACCGATAGACCTGATTATAACCTATAAAAATTAGCTCCACGACAAGATTAAAGTAGGTTTATAAGGGAGAGAACTAAGAATACTAGCTTTCAGTTGCACCCAGAAATGCGTGCATATAAAAATTCTCATACAACATTTGGTGTTAAGAGGCAAACGAATTCTTTTCCCTCGTGCTTCTGTACGTCGCACAGTGAGTTTTTTGACAAAATTTTGTTCAAAATTCTGCTGACTGCTCAATTTTTTACCGATTCTAATAATTTTTTTATTAAATACTCGTAACGAATTGTAATTTCATATAGCACTGCTACTTTTATAGTTTCCTGCAAAGAACTAACCTAAAAAAATATGAACTTGCCAAGGTAGCTGAACCACGAAATTTCGAAACTTTCAAAACCATGAAATCGGTAATATCTTTACACACAAACCTCAAACTCACAAACCTCAAACTCACGAACCTCAAACCCACGAACCTCAAGCCCCCGAACTTCAAACCCATGAACCTTAAACCCCCAAACCCACAAACCTCAAACCCACAAACCTCAAAACTCAAACCCACAAAAATTATACCTCAAACCCACGAATCTCAAAACCACAAACCTCAAACCCACGAACCTCAAACCCAAAAACCTCAAACGCACAAACCTCAAATCCACAAACTTAAACCCCCAAGCCCATAAACCTACAAACCTCAAATTCACAAGTCGATAAACCTAAAACC